>VFIW01000063.1:0-277765 GCA_006386115.1 Globisporangium splendens | reverse complement strand
TCAGTTGTAATTTTGCCAAGTTCCTCTCAAGTCTTCCTTCAAGCGCAAGGCGTGCGGCCGTGTTTGAGGCGTCTACGGACAGATCTTCACACAGACACATAGTCTGGAATGTAACATGGGCTTAAATAAAGCCAGTTTGTCGCCGGACAAACAAACGAGATTGAGCGGTTTCATTCGGGAGTGAATTGAGGATTCCCCAAGCCCAACCTAGCCTTCTGTTTATTGGTGTGATATGCTCAAGATCTAAAGGTATACAAAAAGCTTGCTGACATCAAGGATGCGCCCGAATAACAGCGAGGGACATAAGCATTTGCACGTGCTGTTGGTCTTCGCGGCCCAACAACATCCGACTCCGACGAGGAAATTTTCCGGTAATTACTGGCGGCCAATTGGTCTATTCGGGAGGAAAAACGACCGATGATGGCCCGGAAGTCGACATTGAAAGGAAGGTTCTTCTTCCAGGCGATCGAGCGGAGATGCTTACTCCAAGACACTGTGATCCTGACTATTCCTTTGAGTACTCGTGTTAAAATTTTGCCACATCCTATAAACCAGTTGTATATTTACTTTGCATTGAATAATCTGCACTATCCCCATGCTTGGTTGAAGATGCAACTCCAATCGGGGTTTTTTTCTAAAACAGTAAAAAAATACGGGAATATTTTGTTGTACTGTTATAATCATACTAAGGGCGCTTGTTTTCCCGCGCAGTAGGTTCATTAGGGTGCCGTTACAAGGGACATAGGGAAACACGGGACACCGCACCACAATCAAATTATACCCAAAACAAGGGACAACGGCTGGACAAATGGACACCATGGGAGGCTTGACCCTGGCAGTCAATCAGATAGGCGAGATCACATCAACGTTCCAGAATTCACGACCCAAAATTTTGCACATTGTGTCAGGTGTCTGGTAAGGTGATAGAGGTCAAGTAAAAAACGCTATCTAATTAATAGCGGCGTTGTAACCCTTTTGACTTTTGACTTCAACAGTCAGACTCCTTTGATGTCCTATTTTGATCGTGTATCCGATCAGACATGGCATTTTGATCAGATCGTTGTATCGCTATGATACCCATAGTTGACCAGCACCTCTTCGCCGCGCGTGATATCTGGGTTTCCCGAACTCGCTAATGTGGCTGCATGCTGTGCACCGTGATCTCCATGGTTGAGCAGCGCCTTCATCATGTTTGGGAACAGGTTCGTAAAAAAGGACAAAGCCCGATACCATGGTTGGAAAGCAATTTTTGCCACGCTTGATATCTTGGGCCGACCAGGCAGTGAGGAATGGTGCAGTAAAACGTTGCATGCTGAGGAGGGTGAAAGCACTTCGTAGCAGTTAAAGGACTTTCGAGCCGTTAGTAACTTGAGCGCGTATTGCTCGCGCCGCCAACTGTTTGCTGCTGAAAATATAAACATCTACTCTGGCGAGCGTGGACACCAAAATAGCAATGCGACCTCAAATGAAATCGGCTTTTCCGAGTAGATGACTCGGCAGGATACGTCAAACATCTGACCTACAACTGTTTCTCGTTAAGGGGTTTCAATTGTTCTCATTCCAGCACCCCAACCAGACGATAGACAAATTGCGAATTAATGAAGTGGATGGGATTGGCGAGAAAATCAAACTTTCTTTTAGAATTGATGTCGGAGCGATTCGTGACGGCCATAAACACTCAAATGAAAAATGATCACCAGGGTATTTATCCCTAGTGCCATGATAAATGGACAGTGCGCACATGCAAGTCAGTATCGTGGCTAATGTATTCGCTCATACAAGCCACCTTCATTGTGCAAAAACGTTGCAACGAATGCTACCCGCTCGAATGATTCGAGCAACGCTATTTCTGCTTGACAGAATAGAATACACAGTGCTGGCCGCCAGTGATAGGAAGCGTCATACTACAGCAATTTAACATACTGGGTTCATTATTATAAACTAAAACGCAATTCTGATTTTACTAGGACGGCTTTGCCAGGGCATGGCCGTTATGCTAAAGCACACATGTCGGCAAGATATGGTGCAGGAATGACTATTGTGTCCATCTAGGCTGCAATCTCCTTATACATAGTCTCCAGCTCTGCCATCAGCAGTTGGAGAGACCTGTGTGACGAAGCAAGATTCGAAAACGTTGAATTTCCACTAACCTCACGGATCCAAGCTTGGTTTGGTGGCACGTCGCTCAATGCCGATCGAGGGAAGTAATTGTCAATACAGGAATTCCTATGCTTCTTCTGTAGACGTAAGATCATAGGCTAAAATTGCTGGATCGGTGGGAGGGGGTGCAGCAGTCTATGGAGAAGGCTCGACCTTCTGGATCGACAGTCTGGGAGACTGGATCGCACGCTTATCAACACTAAGCAACCACTCGTCACGCTTAGATGTTAATGTTTTGCCGATGCATTAGCAATACAACTCTTTGACACTCTTATTTCTTTGATTCACTGTAAACACTCAGTATGAATTGCACCCCGGTTCTAGTGTGGCCAAGTCAGATACTGTCGCTAAAAGTGCATAGAGGGAGGGTGTAATATGAAGCACCGGGGGCTACATTTACGCGAGTCCTGATAAATTGGAACAGTCGAAACGCAAATTAGCGGAAGCAGCAGCCAGCGCAGTGGATCATTCCTCTCATATATGGTCTTGGACTGTTGCGATCGGAAGGTCTTCGATCTGCTGGATTTCCTGGCCAAATGTGGGTTTAATGGCAAATTGTCATTGATTGCCTACCACGTGGCCGCTCGAGTTTCGCGTGTTAACAGTTCCCATCCTTGTTTGCATTTGCACGTAGGATTCCTTTCTCTCTCCAACTGCTGATGGCAGAGCTGGAGACTATGTATAAGGAGATTGCAGCCTAGATGGACACAATAGTCATTCCTGCACCATATCTTGCCGACATGTGTGCTTTAGCATAACGGCCATG
Source organism: Globisporangium splendens (assembly GCA_006386115.1). Classification (NCBI taxonomy): domain Eukaryota; phylum Oomycota; class Peronosporomycetes; order Pythiales; family Pythiaceae; genus Globisporangium; species Globisporangium splendens. Next base: position 274,839 of record VFIW01000063.1, on the reverse strand, counting down.
CCCTGGCAAAGCCGTCCTAGTAAAATCAGAATTGCGTTTTAGTTTATAATAATGAACCCAGTATGTTAAATTGCTGTAGTATGACGCTTCCTATCACTGGCGGCCAGCACTGTGTATTCTATTCTGTCAAGCAGAAATAGCGTTGCTCGAATCATTCGAGCGGGTAGCATTCGTTGCAACGTTTTTGCACAATGAAGGTGGCTTGTATGAGCGAATACATTAGCCACGATACTGACTTGCATGTGCGCACTGTCCATTTATCATGGCACTAGGGATAAATACCCTGGTGATCATTTTTCATTTGAGTGTTTATGGCCGTCACGAATCGCTCCGACATCAATTCTAAAAGAAAGTTTGATTTTCTCGCCAACTCCAACTAAAGCGTCAGCGCCGTGCTATCTGCCTCTTGTGCGGCACATTCACAATCTGGCTCGCGAAGCACATCGCGCCTTGCGTCGAGTGTTTTCACAAGAGAGCCGATATCCGCTGAGACTCCTGGGCAAAACTTGAATTCGAGAGTCTCGGCATGATGCTGTCTTGTGCTTTGACATGCCACGCGACACCATGTGGGTGAGACTTTGGAAACACCTTCGACTGCTTTCTCTATCAAGGATTGAGATCACGCGCGAATTCGAAAATGGTGTTGACTGCGTCGAATGGGAGTCCTAAAGCGAGTGGGCAACGTGCGTCATGTCTGGTGCGTCGTCCATCGTGAGTGGAGACGTGTCTTCTCTTCGCTCTTCTTTGCCGTCATCTTTTGTGCACTTCACGAACTGGCCACAAAATGAAGACGGAAGAATTCAAGAGCAAGCTGCTTGTCAAAGTTGGAAGGCGACAATGAGTCACTCTACGTTGCTGACACATTACCACCGTTGCCAGCGGCTTGACTGGTGGAAGTGAGACCGTCTGGTTCTTCGTTTAGCTCCGAATTAGTCATCCGTCCACCCAAGTTGGACGCCACTTGCCTCAAAACACATATGACTCGCAATGCTTCATTAACCCTCCCCAGAGTTTCCCTGATGTAAGCGGTCGATCGGCTGTATCGCTCCAGGGATTGTATTTTCTAGTCTGTTCTGGCTGACTTGACATTGAGGTTCTACTCGCCGAGCATATCCACGATCTGCAAACGTATGCCTTCACCTCCGCAGACGACGAGGTTTCGATGCGGATGGCTGCTTACAGCAGTGACAAGGCCGTCCATGGGGATGCGGAAGCGGTCGAGACGACCAACGGAGTCCCCAGAGCCTCGCTTCGTGGTAGCGACAGTTATCCGTCCCATAAGCGTTGGTCTCGTGAAGTTGTTCAGCGGATACGGCGTGGAGGCTTGTTCGCTGTTGTCCAGCACCAAAGTGTGCACCTCGGAGTCTTTCAATGATCTCGGACGTGGTGGGAGCTGATTAAGATCGATCATGTTGAGGTTGGCGTTGTCAAAGACTCCGGTGCACAGGATCGAGTCTTCAAAGAGAAGCGTTCCAGCGCAGCGGTGGCAGCTCAGCCAGGAATTTCGGCCCAATCTGGAGACAGAAGCAGTCGTTGGCTGCTCCTGTTCCGACATCAACACCACCGACGCTGGTAACGATGACTTGGCTTTGGTTACAGCAGGAGGTTCTAGTTTATGTGTCAATGAAAAACAAACAGAATGAAAGAAGCGTTAGAATTGGGCATATCGAAAGCATAATCCTCACGTTTTTTCGTATGCCTTTGATAAATGTGTGCAGTTTGGTGATGAATCCGTGCAGAAAATCCACGACTACAACCCAGTCGTTTCGTAGTTGGCAAATCACTTGGGTTGGCGACGATGGTGATGCGTGAATCGACATAATCCCCGCACCTCCAGTTTGCTTTGACAGCAGCAGGGAGGACGCATACTCGGACGTCAAATACGCTATAAACACAAATAGAAAGAAAACAAAGAAAATGGTTGGCCGTCATGAACCACGCAGGGTGAGCAGTTGGCTGAAATAAACGTACGCTTGATTAGCTCCAGAATATGATACGATGCCTTGCGCTGAGGAACTGCCTTGGAGGCAAACGCTGGGACGCTCAGGTTGAGCACGTCAAATGTCTATCCGACAGCCAAAAAACGGAAGTGTTAGTATTCCTAGCCCCCATCAAATGCCCACCCATTGTATTAGCCACTCTTACCGTAAGAAAGCCCGACTCCGTTCCGCACACAAGGTACTGATTCATACGGGACAGTAGCAGTGCATTCACGGGGTGGGTCCCTGTCGATACGCTCCACATTGGCCGCGCCGGGATCTTGGGATCCCACATCCGAACAGTTCCGTTCATATCTCCGCCAATGAGGTTACTGTGAGGTGTCACATTGCTGCCTGGGGCTTGATTTGTCACTTGAGAAGGAAGGAAAACGATGTCGTTGTACCCGCTCGATGGCGGACTCGTCGCTTTTAACACGCGGTGGGACTTCGTGGGAAACTTTTGAAGGTTGAAAAGGTGGATCTCGTTCCGGTTTGAGAAACTGCATGCGATCTCATCCTACATCAAAGGTGGCAGGCAATGCAAAACACTGCTGTCAAATACGAATATCCGCAATAAGGAGAGAGAGAGATCAAGGATCTTCGTACCTCATTGGAAGGATTCCAACGGATGCGCTTGATCTCTTGCCGTGTGAAGATGGTATGGATCTAAAATCGAAAGCAAACGCATCTAGATTGATGTAGTTCTCATCATACATACTTGCTGTGTTCAGTCTCAGTAGTCATATTCGTACCGGACGCATGATCTCACGAGGTGGCGAGGCAGCAGGCGAAGTAGGCGTATCGTCGGCGTCATTTGCTCTCTTCACCGCTTCTCGAGTTCGCTATAATAACCACCACAACAGCATTAGAACCCCAATGGTTGAGCTGCATCAGCACAACGCACCTGTCCAAGGTTGATCGATTTGTAGAACTGCTCGTCGAAATCGTACAATGCGATGATGCCGTTCGACGAGCCGGCGACCAGCAGCACGCCTTGTGCGTCAAACTCGATGCAACTCGTGTAAAACGCATCGTCACACAGGAAGCCAGCTTGCCGCTGCCAGTGCTCTGGGAGCTGCAGTTCCAACGGGAGCGGCTGGAAGTGCGTGAGCGCCCAGCGCACCACCTGTTGCTGTTGACTCTTGCGCGGCATCTGCGGATGCAACTGCAGCATTCCACCCGCACTTCCGAGCTCTCGTGCGTGCAGCAGTCGGGTGACATGACGACCGTCTCGGCGCTGACGTCGCATACTGTGAGTGGGTCTGTCATTATTGTCAGAAAGCTCATCTTCGTCGCCATGAGGTGGACTCGTACTGCCAGCGCTGCTGATCTCCTCCATGGCCTCGTCGTCGCCGTCGACGGCCACTGTCGTTGCTGCCGTAGCGTCATTGTGGACAGCAGCACTTTGCGGACGCGACGTCTCCTGCGGCGGCGGCTTGCGCGGCTGCTTGCGCTGGAAAAACGCCGTGATCGGCACCGTCGCGTGCCGCTTCATCTCGGTTGATTCGCAATAATGTGCCAAGATGGAGCTCTTCGCGCCAAAAGCAGAGCGCATGCTCTAACTTTGAATGAGTGACATGCCACTAAAGCCACTCGACAGGTTCAAGAAGAGTGATGGTCATATGCGACATGTGAAATGGCTACATTTTTTTACTGGAGCAGCTACAACCACAAACAGAAAAGCGTGCCACGATTAGGCACGAAGGGCGACGCAAAGAAAAGCGATTCAGAGGGAATGGGGAAATGGCCAATTTGAAATGCTTCTCGCCGTCCCATGGTTAACGGATTTGGATATGTGATGCATATAAATAGAGGAGGTAGGTAGAAGACAGACCCTCTGGCGACAGTCAACTAATGGCGGAGACCACCAACACGCTCGCATGGCCTTGACGCAACATGACCAGATCGGGCACCATCACTGGAGGAATCCCATATCGACAATGGACATGAGTGTGCTCACTACGCTGCCACCGTCAAGTGTATTCGACGGCTCCTGCTCCTGTGCTCCCAAGTTGATCAGTACAGACATTGATAAGAACGATGACTCCAATGCCCACATGGACACAGCGAGTACGAGCAGCCACGAGTCTGAATTCTCCATCGATGACTGTGGTCGTCTCGCCTCACTCCCAACGACAAGAGAAACTGCAAAGAAGCCGAAGCCATCTTCCTTGGCCCTCGTCCCAGAAAATGCAGGCTTTCCAAGCCGGCGTCAGCTGGACATTGCACTCGACGCGTACAGCCAACTGTTTCAAGGCAACTCGACAATCTTTATCACAATGAGCGGCGACGAACGACGTGGCGGCTCGTTGAAGACGTTTCTGAAAGACCTCAAGCGCTCAGTTCTCAGAAGCAAAAGCAAAGCTGTGAGGTCTCCGTGCGCTGTACAGCGATCCTGCCGATCCAAGCGCCATACAACTCACGATTCGAGATTGCTGCTTGAGCGGCAGGAGAAGGAAAAGACTGGAGCAAAGGCATTTTTGGACACGCGCAAGTCTTGGGATTCACGAAATGGATATTTTCGTCGACTGAAGTTTTACGTGCGCACCGACGAGAGGCCAGGGTTTTCGTTGACAATGTCAAACGTCACTGGAGCCCACGATACAAGATCTGAGTCTGGTGAGACGAGGATTTCGATTGCTGCGATCTCGAGTATCGATGCCTGGGATGCAGGATTACGACCAGGCGACTTACTGGAGTCGGTCGCCGATACCTGTGTCCGTGGCATGAGCACTAAGGGAGCCATGACGTTGGCGAGAAATTGTGCTCGTGGGTCGGTTCTTCGCTTTTCGACTCCGCAAGATGGGTCGCTGTGCACTCCTGAGCGTTTTGACGTGGTTCTTGGCCACCAGAAACTCGGAGTGGCGTTCGTTGGAGACGGAGCGGAACTCATTCCAGTCGTTCATCGCATCTTGAAGCAAGGGGGCGACAACGTCAATGTGTCTTCCAGTGAATGCCACCCGAATCTTCACCTAGGGGACGTGCTGGTCGCTGTAAACGGAATCGATGCCATCGCACTCGGTGTCGACAAAGCCATGGCGTTGGTTGCATCAGCACCACGACCGATCACGCTCGCAATCCAGCGTGTGTCGAACGAGACTCACTTTCCTCAGCATGACTGTGAAGCTAAGAGCATCTCGTCATCAAGTAGCTCAGACCGCCATTCCCAGAAAATACTCTCTCGATTGCACTCTCGACGCCTCGTTCGTTCCATAATCGACACCGAGTTGAGCTCTCCCGAAGAAGTCGACATTGCATTCGAGTTTGACGACGACAAGGAATCCATTGACCTCACTAAAACTGTGCGAGCATCGCACAGTTCCTGTGTTGATCATAGTGGCGACGACATCTTGATCGTTTGGAAGCACGGCCCGCTTGGCTTGACGCTCCAAGAAGACGACATCTCGGGGCTCCCAATCGTAAACCGGTTGACAGGAAAAGGCACCTCCACAGGAATCGAACGCGTGCATCATGGGTATCTCCTTGACTCGGTCAATGGCGTCAAAACCGAACGCGAGAGCTTCGCCGCACTGTGCGCGCGCCTTGCGAAGATGGAGAAACCCGTTCTATTGGCGTTCAAACCGCCCAACGAGCACGGTGTCTACTGTGAAGACGCCGAATCGTATGCGTTTTCAGCAACGTCGTCGTCGCGATCTTCGTCTTGTTCGTCGTCTTCTTCTCGTTTGAGTTCGGATTCTTTTGGTGACAACCAAGTGAGTCGCCATCGCGCAACACAGCAAAAATCGATCTTGGACATGTGCTACGCTGGGAAGCTCCGTGGGAAGGCTCCCTTGGGCAAGAACGAGTACGAGCTGCGCTGGCACGCCGGCGAGGAACTCGGATTGGTCTTGGGCAAGCACCCGATGCAGCAGCTCCCATACATTCGCAACATTCAGTCGAGTTCAACCCTGGACTTTGGCGGAAGGAATGCCGTCGGCGATACACTTGTGGCAGTAAACAACCTGGAAACGCACGGCCTGCCGTGGCAAGAAGTGCGTTTGCTGCTGCAATCGGCCACGAGACCCACAATGTTGAGGTTCCGTCGTCATCAATGTGACTCAGACGACGCGTCTTCGACGTCGTCTACCGACTCGAAGTCGCAGATGTCAAAGCAGTCGTGCCCCACGAGCTTCAATCTGCTCTGGGCTACTGGTCATCTCGGGATCACGTTCTCCTCGTATGTCGACAGCGACAACGGCGACGCAACAGTTATCGTCGTCAAATGCGTCAAGCAAGGCCACGCCAGGCAGACAGGTCTGGTAGCAATCGGAGACCGCCTCGTGGCTGTCAATGGCAAGCCAGTCGCACGGAACGACGAGAGCTTTCACTACACGATGGACATGCTGAAGACGATGAGCAAACCAGTGGTGCTGGGGTTTCAGCGGCCGATGATCGAAGTCGACGACATGCTGTGCGGGCTCGAAATCGCTGACGGTTTCCCATGGGATGCTGAAAGCTAGTCGAAGGAGACGCGCGCGTAGTTGCCAAATTGCTGTTTTATTTTCATGCTTGAGGATTTATAAAATTCGTTTGAGTTCCATCTACTGACATAGTTTTAGCGCGAAAAATGGAGGGAGACCGTTGCTGTCGACTCATTTGTCTCTCTCACTCCATGTTTCACGAAGGCTCACGCTATCCAAAATAATACATGCTGCGCTAACCGACAACAATAAATAGTCTCTGTTCCGTATGCACACGTCTGGAGTTGTGTTGCGTTGCAGTTGTATGGGTTCATACACCACCCATCGCCACTTTTCACACCATCAGCCAGCGCATTTACCACGTGGGGGCGGCGCGGTCTTTCGCGTTCCAGTGGAACAGGATCACGTCTTCCTTGAGCTTCACGAGATCATTGTTGCATCGCGCGAGCGTGTGCACCGCAATACTGTTGTCCTTGAGCTCGGTGCGCAGCAGTCGCTGCGTCTGTGTGATCTCCATCTGCGTGATCGCCGGGATATCGCTCACTGGCACAAACACGACCTCGGTCGTCGCAGCCTCACGACCCTCCTGGTAAAACCCGAGCAGGTTCGTCGACGCGTCAAACGCGGGAAAGCCGATCGCGTTGCTCGAGTTCAACGTGATCATGCGCGCAAGCACGTAAAACACCTGCATCTCAATCGCATTGGCGACTTGGTTGCTGTTGCTTTGCTGTACACCGCCAAGGTTCTGGTAAAACACGGAATCGCCATTCTCCTGGTCGTCCAACGAGCGCATGAACTCCGTCAGGCCGCCAGAGTTGTTGCGGAACAACCCAGGGGGTCCGTCCATGCCGTTCATCATGTCCGTCAAGCCTCGCGACAAGGCCGGTGGACCATTTGCTATCGCAGACGGCATCGAGAATTGGTTCGACGTCGTTGTCGTGCCCATGTTGGACGTCATGATCACGCCCGATGGGATCATCTGCGACGACACGTTGGGATCGTCACCGAGACCATTGTCACCGCTGCCCATGTGCTGCGGACTCACCATGGATGGCGCAACCGACGTCGGTGTATGGTTCGATGGCGAGTTCTGCATGTTGCCGTTGTTGCCCAGAAGCTTGTGGTGGACCGATTTGTTCTGCTGGGCCGCCATCATCGCGGGAAAACGCTCAACGGACTTCAGCACGTAGTCCAAATGGCCCACGGTCTCCGTCGCGTACTGGAGTAGCAAGTTGGCAATCAGGCATTTCGTGTCGTGCTGCGCGGTCTCATACGTCATCATGTCCTTGTACCGCCAGCACGCTGGGCATCGGTAGATCGGGCGTTCCGGATCGGCCGTGCCGTCGATCTTGCTCTCGTAGCCAACCGTTTGCCATTCCAACTGATTCAGTCCGGTCACCACCGTGCGCGTCCATCCCAGGATGCTCTCCATCGAGGTGGTCAATGGGTTTTGCGACGATGGCGATGAAACTGTAGGATCCAAGCCTGTTGGCGACGTAACGTCCGTGCGCATTTTCTTGCGGCGCTCGTCCGCCGTGAAGCCACCGCCGAACGTCGTGCCCATTGGCATCTCGTTTTCCGCGTTCGAAGAGGGCGACGACGTCGTTGACGCTGGATTCGATGGACCCGTGATGATGTGGTGCGTCACGATCGGTGGGTTCTTCAGAGGACGGCGCTTGTTGCGCTTCGAGCGCACTGAGATTGTCGAACTCAAGTCAAACGCGACATCAAAGTTCATTGGCGACTGCGCCGTGTCGGCTTCGACCTTCAATCTGAAAGCTTGGCCCTGGTGGTTCTTCGAGACGTCCTCTATTCTCAGCTTCAAGAGCGCCTTGCCTGAGGAGTCAATGATGCGCTGGCAATCTGGGGACATCTTCAGGATGTCCTGCTTCAGCACCGGGTGTTCGTTTTCATATAACAGCGTCACGCGCAGCGGCACGGGACGGTTGCCCACGCGCTCGTTCTTCTCGTTCACCAAGTAAATTGGCAGCGTCATGCACTTATCGCGGCCGCCTTCATCCTTGTACCACAACTCAGGCAACGCCTCTTGAATCACGAGACGGTGTTGGATCACCGTCATCTCCGACGTCACGGCCGGTGTCACTGTGTAATCTTGCTTGAGTGCAGCCGAGATGTGGATCACGACTTTGCGGTTGTTCAGCGCCATGGAGCACTCGCTGATGCGGATACGCAGTTTGCAGATCCCGTCGCCATTCATCACGGGCTTGGTGGAAGGATCAATGTGCATGATAGGCTTCTCGATTGGCGTCATCTTGTCGGCCGCATACAGCTCGACATTCAGAGGCACGACAATGCTGCATGCAAGGAGAGACCATAGATAAAAGACGTCAGTTTGAGTGGTTGGTTGGTCGGAAAACACACACACACACACACACACGGCCTTGCGTGCTTCTTACCCTGACTTCAGGTGGTCCGTTGGATCCACAAGGAACACTGTGATGTCAAAAGGATGGTTGCGGAATGGAAACTTGGGCGGATTTGGCTGAATCTTCAGTCTCAGCTGCACGATGATCAAACATCCACCTTTGTTAGCATCCACGTAGGCTTCATGCCCAATATAGGCAGCACAGTTAGACGCTTACCCTTTCCGAGAAGCTCTCGACGTCATTGTCGAGCAGGCTGTTCGCAGACGCGCTTGAGACGGCGTTGCTCGCTGGGTACGTCTCCGTCATGAGCATGTGCGGCTAGTTGTCGTGCACGGAGATGGATACAAACCAACGAGAATGGAGGATTCTGGGGGAACAATCCACGATATCGGCTGGGACCAAGTGTTCGCTGCACTGTCGCCGTCGTGGTCGTCGCAGTGGTGGACCAATGCAATGCGCTACGTGCCTTCGTTCACTGCGGCGTGCGTGCAAAATGGAGAGTGGGTCTCGCGAGCGCGCGAGTATCTTATTCGTCGCTTTCTCGCCGCGTTCGTCGCGACGTGCGGCGCTTTTTCCTCTTTCTGCGCTTTTTCGCTTCTGGCCGCCCCGCGTGCGCCGCCAACCCAGCGGTTCACGCGGAAGACCGAGAAGAACGGCTGGGAAGAACGGGAGAAAGGGGAGAAAACAACAGGTCTTGGGTATGGATGCCCCAGAAAAGAAACTCCCCCAAAAGACAAGATGCGCGCAGAAAACGAAGAGCTCATTCGAGGTTTTATGAGGTTTTTCGGTACCTGATTTAAATCACTTCGAGGTTGAATCGATATAAAACCTCGCCACCTGAGTTGGCCGTGAGTGGCTGCGAGGACGTTTCGTGGAAGGAAACGCAGAGCTTCTACGCAGGCGGCGAGAAGGTTCTTTAAAGAACAACAGGAGGTCCTATTTTTGTCCGCGGGGGATGCGAAGGCAGGTGCGGCTGCTCGCTCGAGTAACCTCCATGCGCGACGGCATGATGGCGGCGGCATCCATGCATGCTTCTCCATAACGAACCGTAATGAGTGGCTCGACAATTAGGGAGGCCGTGTGCAGTACTCGTTGAGCTCTTGCTTTTCTTTCTTTCTTTCTTTCTGTGATTTGTACGGATGGAGGCACGCATTGCTGCATTATCCACAAAGCCGGAGGATCCACGAGTCACTTGACAGATCACACACACAGGCAGACTCTTGGGTGTGCATCTCAATGACGCACGCGTGTGCCGATGGTTGATAAATGGGCTCAAGAGTGTGCACGTCAAAGGACAAGTGTGGGACAGCAAGGAAATGATATGAGACGCACGGTTGTCTCTTCTCGTGCCTTTAACTCCAGCATTAATCGATTGTTCGATCGTTTTCACGCTGCATGAGGGTGGAACTCGTGGTGCAGCATTTCGTGGAGGAACCAATGCACACCAATGGGGATGTTGCTGAGTGGCAGCATGACAAAGTCGATAAGCAATCGGAGCTGATCGAGGAACGGAGACAGACACGCTGCGACGCACAGGAAGAGACAGGAACACCAGGTTGTCGCGATGTACCCATCGACTTGGAGGATTGCTTATGTGTGGGAGAAACTCGGAACGAGGCAGCGGTGAGCGTCCAGCACAGCGAATGGCTGAAGTGTGTCTTTGGACTCCTTGAAGTCCGCTAAGTTCGCATTGGTTGGTGAGACCTATGGAAAAGAATTATTTGCTTGGTTCGCAACAGGAAAATATGCTGTTTGCAAGGTTGCCGACACCAAAAATGGCGCCAAAAAGCTTGGTGGTTGTGCCATGCGAACGCAGACGAACAAGCGAAGATGAGTCGAGAGGCGAGCAAGAAAGCGGCCAAGGAGCTCCTGGAGCTATGCGAGAAGGAGGGCGTCAAGGTGCCGACGGTACGTTAGCCGCCTATGTTTACATTGCCAGTCGCACATTGAAATTCATTGCGCAAGGCGTTAATGCTGCGTACACTCTCAACAACTGATGCTTGTGTTGCTATTTTTTTGCATTTGTGTGCAACGACAGAACCCAATCAATGCGATGGTTGAAGCTGGCACAATGCTGAATGCTACGAGAGAAAACGTGAGTTTGTGCGCTTTAATTATTACGCATGATGGCAGCAACAGCGAGGAATAACTAAACAGTGTGTTGCGATATGTGCCATGTCTTCCTGTCACTTGCGCAGGGCGAATTCCAACTCTCGAAAGCGCTCGCAGTACGTTATTTTCGTCTTTATTTGGATACCGTGTATTCTGTCATGAAGCTTGTGGAATTGCTTGTGTAGGAGATGATCACAAAATTCGGTAAAAAGGAGTCTGCGGCGCCGTCAATGAAGCGCAAAGCGGACGACGTGAAAGCGGAAAAGAAGCCAAGTGCAGTCAAAAGCAAGAAAATAGACGGCGCAGATGACGACAGTGAGAAAAAGCCGTCCGCGCGGAAAGCCAGCAAGAAGACGCCTGTCGTTATCAACGATGACGACGAGGAAGACGATGAGCCAAAGGCGAAGAAGGCACGCACAAAGCCCACTGCGACGAACGAGGCGAACCAAGAGCTTGCGGACGCGTTTGCCGAGCTCTCGGGCTTCGAATTCAAGCGCGGCGAGAAGTTCAAAGGCGGCACGTGGTCCAAAGTCGCTAAGGCTGTGCGCGACAGCGAAGACAAGATCACATCGGGCAAGCTGGCCATGAAGCTCAAGGGCATCGGCAAGTCGTCGGCCACGAAGATCGACGAGTTCTTAGAGACCGGCACCATGGCCACGCTCGAGGAATACCGAGCAGGAAACATGTGAGCGCGATAAAATACACACACACGCGTCTTTTGCCAGTTGTTATAGAGCATCCAGTTCCATGCAATCAGTTTCCTGTTGCCCGTTGTGGATTGACTTGAAGTTGCGGTTCCCTTTCGCTGCAAGATCCAATCCCAAAAAACGGGTCGTGAAAAGCCATGGGTCTGCGAACATGTAAAACCCGCTATCGCAAACAATACTCGAGGTGCCAAAAAAGCAGACCAGGTGGGTTGGATAAAAACAAACGCACCAGAGAACCCACCCATGTGCCCGCCAAAGGATGCGGGGTTGACAAAGCCAAGCTTCAACTCTGAGGTTGCAACACCGCAACAAGAGGCGAAATCCTTCCACGCTCCGACCATCCGCGCGAGGCGTCTCTGTCTGCTCACTGGCGTCCGCTGATCCGAGCGCGTCTGCTCATCCTCCACCCTTCGCGTCTTTTGCTGCTGCTGTTACCGGAACGAACGGATAGAAAGAATCCCGCTCTGAGCCGGCGGCTCACAGTCGCGACAATCAGTGGAAAGGCGAATCTCCTGCAGCACCAAGCACCCCAGTTTTGAAAAGAGAACGACGCGAGGCTCGTATTCGCCGCAGTGGTGTTTATATATTGACTCCAGGTCGCCCCCAGCAGGTTGCTGTCTGAGTGCGAAAAAGATATCAATTCGTGGAAAAAGTCTGTGACCGACGGCGTGGTCTTTCTTGAAAAGTACGAAAGGGTGCCTTGCGTGAGTTTGCGCGGCGGATTTTGAAAACCCGAGCAGACGAGAAAAGGCTGACGAGGAAAACAGGCGCACTTTCATTGTGGCTACCGAGCCAGAACGGCCGTCAGTATCGTATTTGGTGTCTCCCTGTAAGAACTTACGGATACGAAGCGCATATCCACGAGTTGAAGCTCCAGCCCAAAAGTATTGGCTCCAACGTCAAACTCTGAGATGGAATCTGGAAACGAGACTGCTTGCGTAAAGATCGCTGCATCGCCATGCGATCCATTTGCCTCAAGTGATTGCACGAAAAGCTCTCTCAAGCAACTACCACCACCGCCGCCGCCACCGCCGCCATGTCCGGAGTCGCATCACTTGTATCAGCCTTACCACACCGCCACAACTCAGAAAAAGCCATTCATACACCACAAAGCATCGCATTCCTCCTGGAGTACGAGCAGTACAAACGTCAACAACAACTCGAGGAACCCGGCGCCAACCCGAATCCATCCGAATCGCCGGCGATCGAAATCACCGTGTGTTCAGTTTTTAGCGAAAGGAACGTGCGCGTATGGACTCAAGTGCAGATTCTCCCACGACTTTGGACCGATGCATCCAAACCCGAGGTAACCATTCCTCTTCATCTCGAGTGCATTCTATTATCTAACACCGTTTTTGTTGCAAGGGTCCGGCATATAGCCGATCATCTCGCCAGCGCTGTTATGATCTTTCCGTCGCCGAAATGCGTCTCCACTATCCCGATCCCCCCGAATGCGTAAGCTTAAATCGCTGCTTTGGAGTTAATGGCGGTCGAATGTTTCTAATTTGTGCGAAATGTTTGGCGTTTAGAAGTCAAGAAAACCGAATCCTAAGCTTTTCGGCGCAGTACAGCGACAAACTTGCCTCGAGCTCTGATCCTCATCATCACAAAAAGACCAACAATCGATGCCCTGACGGCAACGATATTCCTGTGTCAACAAAGAAACCCCCACTCAGTGGTACCGTCTTACACCGCAACGCAATCCACCCTGAGCCGCAATGGAAATCAATACCGAGCAGCAAGAGTCACAAGGCACATCCAGTGTGCATTGGCGCTCATACCAAGATTTGCGATCTGAGAAAGGTCGAGCCTCTTCAGAATTCGAGCGGGTATGGAATTGCGTACTTGTCAGACGGTCTTCAAATTCTGGATGCTGTCGATGAAGGTCCTGCCTGTATTATGGAAACGCGGACGGCTGACGACCAACGCGCAGTACACAAAGTGAAGTGCGTGCCACCTACACCCAAGTTCCAGCAACAGTACTGCCAGCCTCAGGCAGTACATGTATCGTGTGTGTTGCCAAGCGCATACCCATTTTATCCCAGCGGCCAAATCATCCAGGATGATACTTTCAGGTGCATGCACAAGTCAGAGCTTGTTGGAGGTGGAATGACTTGTTTTTGCTCACTTGACTTTCCGTGATTTATAGAGCCTTGAACCAAAGTGTGAGTGCGGAAGTTGACGCGTTTGTGGAGAATCTTGACTCGGAAATGGCGAAACTAGAAGACTGTCAGCGTGTAGCTCTTGACCAGCTGCAAGAGCTAGTGCAAAAGCTTTGGTCTGATGCATTGGTCGACGTGTATGGCTCAAACTACACCCGTCTCTCGCTCCCAGCAAGTGATATCGACTGTGTGCTAGTCTCAAGGACAATCGCGAAGCAGTGCCCGTCAGTGATCCTGGAAACTCTGACCGATGCCTTGCGTAACCAGACCTGGGCAAAAGAAGTTCAGTTTCTAGGATGCGCCAAGATACCAGTTCTGAAAATTGTACATTGCGTTCCTCACAGTCAAAACGATATCATGCTGGATATTACTTGCGGACATTCAGCTGGGCACACTGGATTAAGCGCACGCGACCTTATTTATTCGTTCCAAGCGGAGATGCCAGCGTTACGCCCTCTTGTGCTAGTCTTGAAGGCTCATATCCAACGACACGGTAAGCAGACTTGTGGTGTAGAACGTGAAATTGAGATCAAGCTGACGAATCTGTTTGGTATGCTTTCAGGGATGAACAATGTTTTCACGGGTGGGATATCATCGTACTCGCTTGTACTTCTCGTGATTCGCTTCCTGCAGGTGAGGAATTATATAGTGCGATACGCTTTCAATGACTGACGTGATTATTCCTTTCTAGGCGTGTGGTGACGAGCACTACAAATCGTTTGATGGGAGCTTTGAAAGAAGACCTGTTCAATGTCAGAGGCAAACCCTGGCAACAACAAGCTCGAGACGTCCAGACGCAGCATTTGATTACAAGTCAAGAAAATCAGAGTGGGTGTACACTTTTTCAAGATCTGGGAGCGTGATGTGGAAGTCAAGTATTGGTAACTTGTTACTTCTCTTTTTGGAGACGTACATTACCTTTGACTTCCGCCGGTTCGGAATCTCGATTGAAAACGGAGGGTAAGACCGTCACCTGTCCACATGCTTTACAACGGCGAAAATTTACTGACACTGCGAACTCGTTTCAGCGAGTTCTTCATTCTGACCCCAGAGAAAGGTGCAGTGGATTCAGGAACAGCAATGGTTCCGTACATTGCTGACCCAATCAAGTCGGGACGAAAAATTGGAAATACGTTTCGAATGAATGAGGTACAGGTTTGATGCTATGTTGCTTTTTTGTTTGTCATTTGGTGAACGAATTATCTGTGCTCACGTAGGTCGTACAAGCTTGGCAGACACTGTATCAGCATCTAGTGTCTGGTGTTCCTCTCGTCGAATCCATCACTTCTGGAAGTACCCGTAGAATTTGGAAGTGACCGTAGCGAGCTAGTGATGACGACGTTTCTCGTAAATTCAGATGCAGCCGAACGCGCCTGAAATTCAGTGGTAAGTTTAATTGTTAGATCATCGGTGTCATAACCTTGCGCAATAGTTGTTTGCTCACTTCAACAGTGCTTTTTGAAAATGTATTGTCTCGTTATGAAGCATGAAGACCGCGTTGCATGGCAAAACGCCGAAAGCGATCTGCAATTGAGTTCACACTATAAATTGAAACACATCGTCTGTTGTCAACTAGAATTGTGCAAGCGACGAAAGAAACAATGTAGGCAAGATGGGCAATGCGAACGAGAAGAAGCCACGTAAAGCCACGTGAAACTAACGCAATGTTAATCTCCTGCGAATATTGCAAACACACTCACTGGCTTTAAAGTTAAAACTCCAACAGACGCACCCGCATAAACTCCTTCACCTCGTCGTCCGTGACAGCAGCACGACGTTGTTGCATGTCCACCGCAAACTCCGACATGACGTCGATCAAGAGCTGCTTCACTTCGCCGGACATCATGCGGCCGCTGCCGTATTCTTGCGCGACGTGGTTGAGCTTCTCATCATCCTCGAGCATGAACGACAGGTACTGGTACGGGATATCCACTTCGAGGTTGGCTCCGTATTTTTCATGGTCAGCCTTGGTCTCGCCGCCACCGCTGAACGCGTACTTCTTGATCTTGTTCGCGATTTCTTCAGGTGAGTCCGAGATGTAAATGGTGGTACTGGCTTTACTGGCACTCATCTTGGTCGTGCTGCCTTGAAGCGCAGGGAAAAACTTCGAGTGGATCAGCGCAGGCTTCAAGTACCCAATACGAGGCGCGACATCACGCGTCATGCGGAAGTACGGGTCTTGGTCAATCGCCTGTGGGATCAGACAGCGCATGCCCTTGCGTCCACCCAAGACGACTGGGAACGTCTCCGAGAACGATGGCACGGCTTGCACAGCTGGGAATGCCGATTTACCGATGTTGTCCGAGCCCGTGAAGCCGAAGATGCCGCGCACCTGGTTGTACGTGACGCACTTTTGCACCTTGAGGATCTGTGGGTACATCACCTGGATGTACTCGGTGTTGGCAAAGATGAAGGTCTTCTTGACGTCAAAGCCGCACGCGATGATGTCCTTGGCGTTTTCCCACATCATGTGTCGGCTTTCCTCCAGCGTTTGCTCCTTGAACAAGAACTTTTCATCGTCCGTTAATTGGATCACAAGCGGCACGTCAAACACTTTCTGCAACCACGCAGTGAACGTGAACGGGATCAAGTGGCCCATGTGCAACGAGCCCGAGGATGGACCGCGACCAGTGTACAAGAAGAACTTCTCACCCTTCTCGTAGGAATCCAAGAGCACGCTGAGGTCGCGGTGCGAAAAGAAGTACCCGCGACGCAAGTAGCGATGCGCCTTGTGGCCCGTGAGCTTCTCCATGCGGTCAATCAGCGATTGGTCAATCTTCGAGCAGCCGAAGGTCTTGATGAGCTTGTCGTAGTCGACGCCGTTTTCGGCTTCGACGTCCCACGGAGTCACGACCTGTCCGTCGCTGTCACCAAGCGCAGCCACCTTCTGGTTGAACTCCACTTGACGCAGCAACAAGTCGGCATCGGAAGGCACGGCCGCGCCTTCTTCTGGCTTGGCGCTCTCTGACGGCTTCGCGGCCTTCTTCTTCGGCTCGGCCTTCTTCTTGCCACCACCAGCAGCGCCTCCAGCCTTCTTCGCGGCAGCCTCAGCCAGCTTCTTCTCCTTCTTCAGCTGGCTCTTCGACTTGCCCTCGCCGCCTTCCGGAGCAGGTGCGGCGACAGCCTTCTTCGGCGCCTTCTCGGCCTTTGGCGCGGCGTACTCGGTGCCTGTCTCGGCCTTGTACTGCTCCTTGAGCGCGAGCAGCTCCGTCACGAGCTGCTTGATCTGCTCGGCGTCGCCCTTGGCGGCCTTCAGCTCGCGGATCTCGTTGCCCTTGACCACAATCGCTTGCTCCATGGTCGCTCCTATGAAAATGAAGACCCTTGCTGTTGTGACCAGCAGAGACCCTCTCACAAGAATAAGCAGGGAAGGGATGGAGACCCACACATCTACGCAGTACTCCTATTGGTCAAAAAAGAATATCTTGCTGTGCTTGATTAGTGTAAATGAAGAAATATCTGTTTATACGAGATATAGTTGGCTAAAATGAAACTGAACGTTGACCCCCTTCATGATTGTCACTTTGGGATGTGTCCTGCAAAGTCATCGTGTGCAGATGGATGGATTTGGATCTTACTAGAGTGTGCATGTGCATGTGTGTGTCTGTTTCTGCAGCGAGCTACAAAGCGTACTTACCACTTGGTCCATCGTTCCAGGATGTACGGCGTGAAGTACGTGATCAGCACGCTCGAGCCGGCGCGCAGCAGACTCACGTGCGACTCCTTCACGACGCTCTCGAGCGTGTTCGTGGCGCTGCCGTAGTCGAAGAGCATCTTGTACTCGCCCGACACGATGTAGCACGCGACCGGCAGCGTCTTCTTGTCGGCAAAGCTCTTCACGATGTCCGCGTAGAACAGCGACGGCTTGACGATCACGATGTCGGCGCCTTCGCGCAGGTCGCGCTCAAACGCGAGCGCCGCGTGCGACGTGCTGCCCACAGGGTGCTGGTAGCGCTTGCGGTCGCCCGTGAACGTCGACTCGACGGCGTCGCGGAACGGCGCGTACATGCACGACGCCTTCTTGGACGTGTACGCCATGATGGACACGTGCTGGAAGCCCTCGGTGTTGAGCAGCGTGCGAATGCCGTGGATACGGTTGTCCATCATGTCCGAAGGGCACACCATGTGCGCACCAGCACGCGCGTACGCCAGCGCGATGCGCGCCAAGCGGTCGACCGTTGACGCGTTCTCGATCACGTCCTCACCGTCCACCGAGCGCAGCAGACCGCAGTGGCCGTGGCTCGTGTACTCGCACATGCACACGTCGCAGGACACGAGCAGCTCCGGGACCTGCTTGCGGATCACGGACGTGCACTTGATCACGGGCGTGTTGGGATCGTCGGCCAACGAGCCGTGCGCGTCCTTGTCCTCGACGACACCGAAGAGCATCACGGAGCGCAGCCCGAGCGTCTGCAGGTGCTTGAGGTGCGCCACGAGCGTCGAGAAGCTGCCGTCAGCCTGCTGGCCCCACTGCTTGTTGGGCTCGAGACCCTTGATCTCGCGGTCCTCGGCGCGCGCCGTCACGAAGAGCGGGTAGATGAGCTGCGACGGGTGGAAGTGCGGCTCGCTCCAGTCGCGCTGCGCGGGGTGGTGCAGACTCGCGTGCAGTTGGCTCATGGTCGTAGAGGTGTGGTGGTCGGCGGAATGAAGAGAGCTACGGAGTGCGCGCTTCGAAGGAAATTGGGGTCTGGTCTGCTTTGCTTTGCTTTGCTTTGCTCGTGTGTGTGTCTTTGCGGCCACAGAGAGAGATGATGGACGCACGCGCACTTGGAAAGCATTCGAGGATAGAGACTAACGTTAGAATTGATATCCTGTAACATCGAATGATTGTGTACTGTTTAACTGGCTGAATGAATGCCAATTGTAACTTCTTAATTCTATATATGGTCTATTTACGATGATTCAGTGAAGCTGTATGTAGAAGGGAGTTTGTTTTATTGTGTCCGGTGCTGAATGTTCGCAAGCGTGTGCCTGCAGTCAAGAGGATCTGCATGTCGCGAAAGAAGCGACGGTTTACCTCGAGTATAGTGACCCCACTGCTATTGCACTCAAAACCTTTTGACTGCTTGCAAAGCTCGAGTGAATGAAGGGTTTTCTAGCCACACCTGCTCGAAATGGACCGCACTGACTTCCATTTCAGTGGATAACTCAGTGTGTGCATGCTGGTTTCCGAGCGTGTTTGGCGCAATCTGTACGTTGACACAATGACGCTCCTTGATTAGTCTCTGTGTGGCCGTGCTTCCTTTGACTGTACTGCATACATTCTTACGCAGAATGTTGAGCGATTTGTTGAGCCTATAGCTTGCAAAGCAGCCATGTCAAATGCATCACACCCAAACGCAGTGTACGAATCCAAAACAATTCGCATCACTCCTCGGCATGAGAATCCCTCATCAAGTGGTCGCTGCGCTTCTTTGCGTCGTGTATGGTGCCAGAAGTGCTGCTGATGGATTGTAGGCATGCACCACAGTCTGGACTCAGACTGCGTGCCAACGAAGGTCTATTTGGTTGTGGACACGTGCCCAGCACGCTTCTATCGGAGCGCAAAGTTGAAACTCGTATATAACGATCACCCCGATTGCAAAACTTCTCGACTGTCCAAACTGTCCACCTAACCTCGTCTGCATGCTCCAATAGAACAACAGGAGCACTATAAGAATCAAAACATCTATTAAGTACGTCAGCAGAAAACTCAACCACAGCGAACTTACGATGAGTCAGAAAAGTGTACCCATTTGCGTTTGGATGAGTGGCTCCAACAGCTCACTTATTCTTTTCGCGCGCGATCTTGTCGTCCAGGTACTGTGTCGTCTTCTCCTTCGCTCTTCGCGCCGCGATGCTCTCGGTGATCTGCGCCATCTTGGCGACGCCCGCGCCGATCGCGTCGCTCGCGGGACCAAGCACTTTGCCCTGGTTCGGCAGCGATTTCGTCGCGTTGCTCGCCAATTGGCCGAGACTCAGCGATGCCTTGTACTGCAGCTCTTCGTCCGTCGACCGTGCACGCGCAATGCGCAACAACGCTTGGACGCCGCCTTCTTCGGCGATGCGCAGGTGGTTCTCGTAGTTATCTGCGAGCTTGAGAAGCGCGAGCCCAGCGTAGTGACGTGGCTCGGCGTGCACCGACATCATCGCGATCAGTGGCCGCAACGCGCCATGTTCGACCAGCGGCACTTGGTACTCACGGTTCGATGCAAGATGCGCGAGCGCAAACGTCGCGTACTCCTGGCACTCCATGTCTTCAACGCACGCGAGCGCGATGGTTGCGTCCATGCCGCCTTCACGCACAAAGTCGTCGTGGTAATCGGTCTGCTGCTCGACGATCAGATCGAACACGTAGCCACAACTGCGTTTGATCTCACTGTCCGAACAATAGGACTGGGCGATCACTTGCGGCATCGCGCCCAACTCGACGAGCTTCAAAAGCACGTCCTTGCTCTCGGCCAACGATCCCAGGCAGTAGAGCGCGCACCGCACACACTCCATGTCCTCGGAGCTCAGAAGCGCTAGCAGCGGCAAGAGACCGCCTTCCTGCATCATCGATACTTTCGTCACTGTGAGTTTCCCCAACACCAGCGCATTCAGCGCCAAGCAGCCGCAGAGTTGCACATCGGCGCTCGGGTATCGCAGCAAATCCACGAGCGGGTGCACGGCGCCATCTTCAATCATGCGGATCTTGTTGCTGCCATGACTTCCAAGCGCTAATCCTGCGAGTGCCAGCGCCGCATATCGCTGGATCTCCGCATCAGGAAACCGGATGAGATGCGTCAATGGACGAATCGTGCCCTGGTCTACCATGTAGATCTTGTCGTCGCCAGCGGCCAAATTGCAGATCACCAGCGTCGCGAATCGCTGCGTCGCACTGTCGAGCGAGCGCGTCAATTGGAACAGCGGCTTCAGCGCGTGCTGCTTGATGAGCTCCAGTTTGATCGAGTTTGTGATCGAAAGCGACGCCAGCGCGCGTGCGCAGTCTCGCTGCACGCGTGCGTCGTCCTGGGCGCCTACATCGACCAACACCGTGATCGCGCCTTCGCGCACGACATCGAACTGGTACTCGAGCGAATCTGTGATGTTGGCGAGCGCAAACACGCAGTCGCGCTTCACTTCCAAGTCGTCGTACAGACAGCACTTGAGGATCTGCGTGAGGCCTCCGTCGCGTACCAATTTGAGCTTGTTCTCTTCGTTCAGCGAGAAACTGGAGAACGCCGACGCTGCCGTGCGCTGGTAATCGAGAATTGAACTCTGCGCCAGCTTGATGAACGGTGGCAACAAACTTTCCTGTACGATGAACACGCGGATCTGCGGGTTCGACGACAGGAACCGAAGCCCCATGGCCGCATACCGCTGCGTGACGTCATCCTTGGCGTTCGTCAGGTGCACGAGACACTTGAGGCCACCCTGCTTGTACACGATGATGTGATTCTCCTCGTTCGAGCACAGATTCGCGAGCGCGCGACTCACGTCTTGATGGATCTCGGCGCTGTCGACACCAAATGCGAGCGTCACCAGCGCAGACGTCAGACCTTCGTCGGCGATCTTGGTCTGGTTCGCGAGATGCTCCGACAAATTGGCCACGAGACCGGCGCATTGACACTGGAGGTCGAGGTTCTTCGTGTTGTTGTTGTTCATGCACCGCAGTAGCGGACGAAACGCGCCACACTCGACGATCTGCTGCTTGATCTCAGCGTGCGACGAAGACAGATGCCGCAAGGCAGCAACGGTAGGCGCCTGCAGCGGGATATCCGCATCACGTAAGAACGTGATCAGCGCCTGCAAACCGCCTTCCTCGACATATTTGCGTTTGTGTTCATTATTGGCAGCGATATCTCGCAACGCCAGGATCGCCTGTCGACGGATGTTGACTTCTTTCGCTTGCAAAAGGAAGAACAGTGTCCTCAACCCGCCTTCATAGATGATCCCGCGATGACTCGCGAAGTTCGGCGCGAGGTTCCGGAACGCGAGCGCGGCGTTGTACTGACACTCGGTGTCAAGTGAGAGCCCGAGGTGCACGAGCCCCGTGAGTCCGTCCGTGATCATCTCGGTGTGGTGCTTGAAGCTCGAGAGCAAGTTCGCCATTGTGCGCGAGGCTTCACGGTGGATCTCGAGGTTGCGATGCTTCATGAGCCCGATGAGGAAGCTCCCGCATCGCTCCTGCGCGAACATCTCGTGCGTGTCGATATGCTCGGCGAGGTTCGCGAGCGCGCCGCACGCCTGCCGCGCGACTTCGAGATCGGGCGACTGCGCGAGTTTGATGAGCGGACGAAGCGCGCCTTGGTTCACGATCTCCACCTTGTACTCGTCACTCAGTGACAGATTGCAGAACGTCGCGGCGACTTCGCGTTGCGTCTTGAGCTCCTCCGAGTGGCCGGCGATCGTCAGCGGCACTAATCCACCACCGCGCACGATGCGGCCGCGGTTCTGGACTGAGAACTGACACAGTCGCCGCAGCGCATAGATCGCGAGCGTGTGGGAGTTGGCGTCTTCCGAGTGCGCGAGCGTGATCAGCGTCAGCACGCCGCCTTCCTCGCCGATCATGGCGCAGTGGTCGGCATTCCCCGAAAAGTTGGCGAGCGCGAATGCCGCGTACTGGCGAATGTCTTCGTCCTTGGACATACCGAGCCGCAGCGCCACTTTCAACACGCCACGACTGATCATGTGCTCATGATTGGCTTCGTTCACGGCTAGATTCGAGAGCGCCATGATGCCAAGCCGCTGGGACTCGAGATCATCGTCCTTCTCCGTCATCACGGCAATCGGAGCAAGGCCGCCATGCACGAGCACTTGGACCTGGAAGAGCGGGTCGCACGCCAGGTTGCACAATGCGATGCACGCATAGCGCCGCACACTCACATCGACGTCTTTGGAGCACACGATGAGCGCCTGAAGTCCGCCACCACGCGCTGCGGCTTGCCGCGTTTCAACGTTTGCCGCGAGATTGCAGAGCGTCATCGTCGCGTAGAGTTTGCAGTCGCCATCATTGGAGCCCGCGAGCTTGATGAGCGCGGCCACAATGCCAGCTTCGACGATCTTGAGTTGATTTGCCTGGGCACACGAGACGTTGTAGATCGCCAAGGCAGCACTGCGCTGGCATTCCAGGTTGGGAGCAAAGCTCAACGCTCGCAGTGGACGCAATGCGTGCCTCTCGACGACGATCAACCTGTTCTGACGGTGCGCAGCGACGTTCGAGAGCGCCATGCTCGCATAGCGCGCACATTCCGGATCTGGAGAGGACGCGAGGTCTACGAGCGGGTCCAGCCCTTCGTCTTTCACCAGGTGCAGCTGGTTCGCGGGGTTGGCTGTCAAGTTGCACAGCGCCATGCACGCATACTTGGCAACCTCGACGCTCGTGGAGCGCAGCAGCATGACGAGCGGTCTCATGCCGCCGGCTTTCATGATCTTTTGCTCGTTCGCGATGTTCGTGGACAAGTTGCAAATCGCCATCGCGGCACAGCGTCGAGTTTCCACATCGTCGGAGACCTCGCTCAGCAGTTTGATCAGCGGCACGAGCGCGCCAGCGTCGACAATGCGGGGCTGGTTCTCGGCGTGTGCACTCAGACGATACATCGCGCGTGCCGCGTACTGGCGGTTTGAGGCAAATTGGCTTTGCAGCAACTGCGTCAATGGAATCAGACCGCCGCACTCGGTGATCTGGAATTGGTTCTTAGACGTGACAGCCAGGTTCCCGATACACATCGCGGCATCGCGGCCGCAGTTCTCCTCTTTCGACGACAGATTCGCAAAGCTCCGACTCGTGTTTTGTGCAATCTCAGGGTCGTAACTCGCCTTCGTCAGCGCTACGAGTGCTGCCATCCCGTTCTGCTTCACGATCTCCACTTGGTTTATCACGTTCTCGCTCAGGTTTGCGAGCACGCCCGAGCACTGGACGCGCACGTTGTCGTCCTCGAGCGCGCAGCAGCTGAAAAGTGGGGGGAGACCGCCTTCGTGCACGACTTGCGCCTTGATCGGCGCGTGCAAAGTCAAATGGCGGAGTCCCGCGGCACCCATGCACTTGAGTGTCACGTCAGGACTGCGCAACAGCGAGACCATGACCAGCACCGTGCCGTCGTCTGCTAGTTTGGGTTTGTTTTCCTTGCTGGCTGTGAGATTTTTCAGACTCGCAGCAGCCTGGTGCTGGACGTCGAGACCTGGCACTGTGAGAAGCGCATGCAGCGTTTTCACGGCGCCGCTAGTTAGAAGCGCAGCGTGAGTGACCGTGTTGCTCGAGAGTTTGTGGAAAGACAGCGCCGTGTTGTACTGGTACTCGTGGTCCTCGATCTTCGCGACGCGTATGAGCGCCGAGAGCCCTTCTTCGTGCAGCAGCATCATGTGAAACTCCGGGGTACTCAGTAAATTGCTGATCATGCGCGTTGCCTCGCGATACACTGGTAAATGGCGGCTTCGCATCGTTTTCACGCCCACGTGGACAGCGTGCACGTCTATCATGTACATGTGGGTCTCGACGTCTTCCGCGATGTTGGCGACCGCGCCACACCCATTGCGCGCAACCTCAATGTCCGTCGACATGCACAATGTGATCAGCTGGTGGAAGAGCTTCGAAGACTGGGCCACGACGATCTTGTTCGCCTGCGCAAGCGTCAGGTTGCAGATGCACGCGACGACTTCGCGCTGGCTTTCGAGCTCGGGCTGCGTCGCACAGCGCAACAGCGCGTCGAGGAGCTGTTGCTGGTCGCGGTGCATCATGTCCATGCGATTCGTATCAAGACACGTCAGCCGCCGCAGTCCCGAAATCGCTTGGCATTGTGCGCTAGTATGCGCTGCGACGTCCGCGTCGATCGCGAGTTGGATCAGCGGCGCACCAAAGTTGCTCTGCTCGCCGATCAGCGCGTGGTACGCATCGTTCATGGCGAGCTTCCCGATCGCAAACGCGGCATTGAAGCGCGTCTCCATATCGTTTAACGGCTCCAACGCAGCGATCAAAGGCGGCAACACGCCTTGGTCGATGAATGTGCCGTGGTTCTTGAGGTTAGCGAAAATACTCCCGATCGCCAAGATCGCAAACCTTCGTGGATTTGCATGCGTAGTATCCGATATCAAACGAATCAACGGTTCGGGGACTTGCTCACGCAGCACGCGCGAGTGGTTTTGTGGGTTCGCCACGAGATTACTCAGTCCAATCGCGCCAAACAACTGCGTCGGGACATCGGCATGCTGGATCGCGTGCACCAGGAACTCGTGGCAGCAATCTGCGAGCAGCGCGTCGTGAAGCGCATAGTCTGAGGAAAGATTCGTGACGCACTTGGCCGCCTCTCGGGCCACGTCTGGTGCCACTGTGGCTTGCTTCTGGAACTCCAGGAAGAAATGAAGTCCTCGCTCGCGCTCGATGCTGAGGTGGGTGTCGAAGTTTTCGGCGAGGTTCGCGACACACGCACACGCGAATTTCGCTGCGATCACATCCGCCGAGAGCATCAGGTTGATGAGCGCACCCATCATCGGCGACTTGGCGCTATCGAGCTTGTTGCGCTCGGCCAGAGACAAATTATAGGTCGTCATCGCGACTTCGCGCTGCAGTCCTGCAGTCCTGCATCCGTGGAGCGCGCTCCGAGAAGCAGCGGCTCCATGCCGCCTTCACTGACAATGCGAAGTCGACTCTCAGGGCGATTCGAGATCCCTCGTAAAGCCGCGATCGCCGTCTTCTGGTCGTCGACATTGTCCGAGCACGCCAACTGGATGATCGGGACGATCCCGCCGAGCTCTTCGACGAGCTGCCTGCGCTCTGGATTCGCCGCGAGGTTGCACAATGCGAACGCGATGCACCGATGGGTCTCCAGGTCAACACTGTTGGCAATCTCGACCAGCGGCGTGACGGCTCCGGCACCCACGAGTGCATCCTGGTGCTCGACTTTGGACGCGATGTTTCCCAACGTCACAGCACCAAAAAGGCGATAAGTTGCATCTGCCGAGCAGAGGAACGAGACTAAGGAGCTCATATCGCACGTCTCGATGAACACATCCGGGTGTGCGCCGATGCATCCGCTCAACGAGAGATTGCACAGGCACGCGAGCACTTCCTGCTGCACGTCCATGTCTTCAGACTTGGTGAGCTTCAGGAGCGCAGGCAGCCCGCCGCAGCGCACAATCTCCTTACGCGCGACCTCATTCACGCAGAGACCACGGAGCGCACTCACGGCGCGGTACTGGCACTTGTGGTCCTGCGAGCTCACCATGTGCAGCAGCGACTCGAGACACAACGCGTCGGTCTCCATGATCGGCATGTGGTTCTCGGAGAAGGCTGCAAAGTTCGCGACACCAAACGCTGCAGCATTGCGCAGCGTCATATCAGCATGACGAATCAGTTCGGTGAACAGCGGCAGTACGCTCGCATCGATGAGCTGGGCCTGCGTGGCGCGGACGCTGCCCATATTGGTCAGCGTGTAGATCGCATACCGCTGTGTGTCCAAGTCTCCGTTGAGATTCTTCCCGAGCGCGACGAGGATCGGGACGATGCCGTCCTGGATGATCTTGGTGATGTTGTCGGCGTTCGTCGACAAATTCGCAATCCCCATGGCCGCGTAGCGTTGGCTCAAGAAGTCCGGAGAGCTCAGTGCCGTCATGAGAGGCGTCAATCCGCCACCAGACACGATCTCCGACGTGTATGCATACTCGGCCGACATGTTGGCGATCGCGCGAAGTGCCTCGCGCTGCACGTCGACGCTCTTCGACCGGAGCACAAACTCGATGTGCTGCAGCACGCCGTCCTTGACCATGCGACCTTGGTTCTCGACAACTTCGGCGAGGTTGGCGAGCACGCCACATGCCTGGTGCGCGACTTCGTTGTCACCCGAGTGCACGAGCGAGATCAATGGCGCGAGGCCGCCATTGAGCACGATCACGACCTTGTTGTCTTCGCTCAGCGACAGGTTGCACAGCGCGGCACACACTTCACGCAGGATCTCAATATCGTCCGACTGCAGCAGAAGAATTAATGGCTCCAGTCCACCTTCTTGCAGGATCTTGATCTTGTTCCCTTCGTTCACGGCAAGTCCGCGCAACCCAGCAACAGCTTGATGATGCACATCGGTGTCTTCAGACGACGCGAGCGTGATGATCGGCTGCAGTCCTCCTTCCTCCACCATTCGCGCGTGGTTGTTCACGTTTGACGCAAAGTTGGCGAGCGCGAACGCGACGTAGTACTGACTCAACGCATCTGCCGTACTCGCGAGCGAAAACAGCGAGAGCAGACACCCGGCTTCCAAAAGCGCCGGGTGGTTGGCCTTCATCGCGGCGAGGTTCGCAATCGCAAGCATGGCGTATCGACGCGCTTCCAGCTCTCGGTCAAACGCCTGTGCGAGCTTGATCAGCGGGCCAATCGTGCCCAAACTCACGACCTGGACTTGGTACGCAGCCGTTGTGGACAAATTCGCCAGTGCGAGTGCAGCATACCGCTGACACACGTGATGCTCCAGCATGAGTGCGTTAGCGAGCGGTTGAAGCACGCCCTCCTTCATCAATGCCGGTTGAACCTCTTCGTTTGCAGTCAAGTTGGCAATGGCACGGCACGCTTCAGCCCTCGTGTTGAGATCTTTTGCGACTGCGAGCCATAATCGACGCTAAGCCGTTCTCACGCAGCAATTTATCATGCAGTTCGTGGAGCTCCATCAAGTTGGCGATCGTGCTGCACGCGTACTCCTCCACGGCAGAATCTCCTGAAAGCGACATGGAGATGATCGTGAGCAGCGCACGATCCGAGATCTCGACTTTGTTTTCGGGCGTCGCCGACAATGTGCAGAACGCAGCAGCGACTTCCCGCTGAATGTCACTGTCGTCGCAGCGCGCCATCAGCACGATCGAATCTAAGATGCCTTCTTTCACGACGTTGATCCGATTCTCGGGACTGATACAGATACCGCGAAGACACGCGAGCGATTGCCGCTGCGCACTGACCTCACCGCAGCACGCCAGTGCGATCAACCGCGGGATCGCGCCTTCGTCGACGATCAGCGGTCGGTATTCGTTGTTCACCGAGAGGTTTGCGAGCGCAAACGCACAGTACACGCCGGAGTGAACCATTTCAGGGTCGAGAAGCTTCACGAGCGCTTCAATCGTCGCGAGTTTCACGATCTCTTCGTGGTTCTCGGGCTCCGCCGCGAGGTTACCGATCGTCATGGCCAAGTACTGCTTTGCGATCATATCGTTCTCCGGTTCCTTCAGGAACTCAACGAGTGGCGGGAGCGCCCCG
This sequence comes from Globisporangium splendens, assembly GCA_006386115.1. Lineage (NCBI taxonomy): Eukaryota > Oomycota > Peronosporomycetes > Pythiales > Pythiaceae > Globisporangium > Globisporangium splendens. Next base: position 246,877 of record VFIW01000063.1, on the reverse strand, counting down.
TCCTCGACTATCTTAATGCGCGCGCCAGGACTCGAGGCCACATTCGCAAAGCAGAGACACGACAGCCGCAACGCATCCGAATCGCTTGACTTGGCGATCAGCGTGAGCAGCGCCTTCACGACGCCCTTCGCCACCATTTTCTCATGCAGATCGGCATTCGTGGAGATCTCCGCGAGACTGAACGCGACGTCGCGCTGCTCGGTCGGCTTCCGTTCGCGCCGGCCTCTCGCGACTAGCTGCTCCAGCACCTTCGACATGGCGCATGCAGGGTCAGGCGACCGATCTTCTAGTCTCCTGCTTTCTCTGTCGCTGCCGGAAGTCAAACTGATGAGACGCCTACAGAGATCATGAACGAACCTGGAAGGAGTCGTCGTGCCCCTCTGCAAATGACGAAACTGCTCTCCTGCCGCACCAAATTATAACAAAAACGCACTGATCGCATCACAGACAACTTCACCTGCGTGGTCTTGACTCGTTGTTAAAACCTGTTTCGATTTGAAGACTGTGATTGTTGTGTCCTTTGTCGTGAAGATACCAGAAAGCTCTCTGATATTTCCCGATCACTCTCACTCTTCTGCTCCTGCTGGGTTGCTGAACTCTTCGCACAGACGCTCCTCGTGATACGCGCGAGTCAAAGGCACTTCCTTCGCGTACGTGCTCGCCACAAGGGACTCAATCTGTATGATTCGCAAACAAAACCAGTCACAAATGAGTTTCAGCTCCTTTGTTTAGATTAGAACGTGGATGAGTGACAGTGAAATCATACCTTGGAGCGTAGAAAGCCAATGGATGAGCTCGCAAGGTGAAGTCGCGCACCTTGCGTAAGTTGCGTCCTATTGGAAAAGGACCACAAAGCAGTCATAATGTCGTGAGTCTCAAGTCCATAAGAGCGCAAAAACATCAAGGTTTTGTTATTTACCATCCCGCGTTCTCCGGCGCAACTCGGTACACCGAGAAGTCTTCGATGACGCCAACCGACTGGAACGTCTCGTTCCTCGTGTAGACGTAGAACATCTAACAGCAAACACACACACAACGTTATTCCCAGCAGCGATAAGTCCACACCTAGATCTAAAAAAGTGTTCTCCGGCTTACTCGATTGCGCTTGTCGAGGAGCGAGTCTTCAATGTACTCAATAAACTCGCTGTTTGCAAACTGGCGTTTGATCAGGTAGGGAACATTGTTGCTGCAAAGGCAGAAGGAACAAATAATGGTCAGCATGAAGTTAGCGAGCGTTGTGTTTATCGTAAGAACAAAATCTCCCAAGCCCATACCGGAATTGCAGCTTGCGGCGTCGAAACACTGCGTCGTATTCATCAAAGTGGTGCTCGTCGAGCAACTCGATCGCGACCAGCTGCTTGCTTGGACTCTCCAGATCCGGGAGCGGTTCCTTGAATTTGCGGTAGTACACGTCCACAGTCTACATCAGAGCAAGCATCGCAACATAATGGCCGCATGCGTGTTAGACACACATAGCATTTGACTTTAACAAATGACAGAGAGATGGGGACAAACCTGCTCCAATGGGAATCGAAACTCGGTCACGGAGTCGCCAAAGCCCATGGCGTCTGGGTTTTCAGGTAGCACCAATTCCAAACGCGGCGTCACCAGTGAATCGTCATTGCTGGTTGGTTCGTCTACAACTTGGATGCCGAATGTTTCCAGTAGCTTCTCCGTCGGAGATAGCTGAGGCTCAGCTTCCCAGTGTCGCGCACGTCGTACTCGCCGTTGTCGTCTCGCAGGACGAGCCGCGCGTCGTGGCGGAGCAAGACGCAGCCACACAAACTCCCCCGACAAGAGACGCCACGAAAAAGTCTACATGCATAAAGCACAACACGTTTATCAGGTATTCATCGTAAACAGAACACTAGTCCAATATGAAGCGCACCTTGGAGCGCAAGGACGCGACTAGCAGATACCCGAGCGCAAACCACAATACAGGCGCCATCGATTTGATAATCGCTTTTGATGTGTTCGCACCGAATTGCTGCGCGATCTGTTCATGGCAGAACGGCAGCACGATCCGCGTGGCCACACACAGAAATCCCGTACCGAGCGCAATGAAAAGCACGAGCTGCGCGCAAATCGCCACATACGAGGATGCCGCGATCGGCTGCTTGCGCTCACGCGGCACCAATGGAGGGACACGGCGATGCATTGACCGTGGTTGTGGTCGCAGTTGGGATGGCTGGCGCGCCAGCGGCGCTCGTACGACTTGAGCGCGTGGTGGCTGCTGCTCTGCCACGACTGGAGCCGCAACTGGAACAACATCCGCGTCCTCGTCGGTCTCAACTGCTTTGGCAGGCTGTTCTTCCTCCTCGTCTTCTTCCTCAATTGGTTGCTGCTGCTCTTCCTCCTCAACCGGCATCTTGAAACTTGGTACCAGCTCCATCACTAGCAGCACGTAGCGTCGTTTGGCGACCACGGCTTCCATTCCCTGCACGCTTCGCCATCCGTTCCTATCACGACGAACACAAACCAGACAAAGCACATGCACATGTAAATAATCTAGACTATTGCCAATACGCACTCAAGGACTTGCAGGCACTAAGCGTACCATTTAGTGCGTTCCTGCGTTCCGCAATATCCACACACACACACACACACATGCGTCGATGATTAGAAATTATACCAGGAATTCGCGAATGCAAATACGTCAAATTGTATCGTTTAATCACGTACCACTGGCTGGAAGGCGCCTGTATTGCGTACACATTTACAGCGTACAACCGCGTAGCGCACGCAACGGCATCATAAACGATAAGTAAGAGCAGTCTGAAGCCATACGCATAAGCATCATGTGACGTACTCGGCTGCGGCTTGGTGCAGTCGCCCTCGGTGGCCTGCTTGTAGAGCGCGTAGAGCTTGATCTTCTGCGGGTCGCTCACGAACACGCGCCCGCCCGCGGCCTCCACCTTGAGCTGCTCGGCCGCGCGCGCGAACTCGTGCTCGTAGCCGCGCAGAGAGCTCTCTTCCTCGCGTCGCCGCTCCGCCATGTTGAGTGTTTGGGATGGGAAGCAGTGTGCTGGGACACCGATACTTTCTGGCACAACATCAGATACTTGGTACTCGATACCAAAGTGCATGCCACGACAATCCTGACACTTGATACCATGCACAACCAAAATCGGTTTTAATAGAATACAGAGTCGTCTAAATATTAAAATTTAGAATGGTCTCTGAGACTCAAAATCGAGGTCAGTGTGCACACGATGGAGACCCTCAACTGGAGAATCACTTTGCGCTCGGCATAGCGGACGTGTTACGTATGCGTGCGACCCCATCCCCCAGCACTATGCTTGCGTCACAAATATCGCTGACCCCTGCATGATAAAAGTCAACTGGCTCGCATGAACCCCGTTTTCAAGCTGATCGACTCGAATGCAGGTACATGATTTAACTTGGAGGACTCGGTACTGCTGAGAAAACTCGTGCACATCCACGCTGCTGCCTCCTAGGTACGCAACAACGCCAGGTTGCCACAGACACTCGCCAGAAGCCTCACGGTTGAAGATGGTTCGCTTTGATTGTCTCCTTTCGAGCATTATGGCCACGTCGTTTCGCGTCCAATTTGAGTTTCAGCCAACCCCGTCATTGCAGTCTTCTAAAAAAGCTGCATATCTATCCTGATTGGTGAAAAAGTGGAAGAGTTGTGCTGGACTTTCTTGAAAGGACACATATTGGACGAAACCTATCGTGGATTTGTCTGTGGCGCAGTGCTGTTCTCTCCATCTGTCCACCATCTGCGGCTTCATGAAGGCCGTGCACGACGACGAAGCGAAGCCTCAGGTATGCATCGCCTTTTTGTCTTGCTCGTTCGATGTCACTCGCTCAAATCTGACCTTGATCCTGATCCTCACGATCTCTAGGCTGGCGTGTCCAAGTTGCGCGAGCCCTCAGACTCAAAGGTACGCTACGCCTTCAATGCACTGAAATGCACAACAGCGAAGGGTCTAGCCGCATGGAGGAGTTATTGACACCCGCGTTTGTGTGTTTTGTGCTATTTGTTGTGCTCAGCTTCCAACAAGGACTGCCGGTCCCAAAGATGAAAAACGAACGTAAGATCACCCTGACGGCAGATTGATACTTCGAGGACAAAGTTGCCACATGGTGACGCTATATACTAATGGTTGTCAATGCTTGCTCAGTACTTCGCACACTGACGATGCCGTGGACCTGAAGGCGCCTCGCCCTTCGAGCGGCGGAAGTGCGGTCTTGAAGGAATCCAAGCTCAAGCAACCCGAGGTTCGGCCAAAGATCCTCGAGAAGTCACGCACCCCAGCAAGCTCGTCGTCCCCATCCACTACAGCCGCATCGATCTCGGGGACAGGATCCAAAGCTATTGGCTCCAGTGGCGACCGCCCGACGAAGAAAGTGCCTCCGCCGCCAGATAAGCACAGCGAAAGCAGCAGCAAATTCGGTCGCGCAGAGAGCAAGCAGAGCGATACGTCGCTCCACAAAGTGCGAAGCGTGCAATCGCTTGCAAACGAGATCCGACGCATCCGATCGCTCAAGACCAACGATGCGGACGCGAAAGCAGGCGAGGCCAAAGCCAGAAAGCCCGAGAAGAAGCCGAGCACGCGGTCCAAGATCAAGTTGGAGATCGCCGAAGTATCAGTTGCGTATGATGAGAATGCGTGTGATGGGGTACATCAACAGCAGCAGCACGCAGCCAGGAGCCCTACGCTGTGTCCAATGTCCACGTCATCCCCGACCTATGCATCTTCGACTGGGAAGAAAGGCATCAACCGCAATTTTGTGGCTGGACTGGGGACCAATTTCCAATTGGATCTGCAACAATCCATGGAGCGGGTCGATAAATCCTACGACCTGTCAGCTTCCGGCACGTTTGATGCTGTTGGATTCCAGATCAAGCAGAGTGGGATCACGCGGTCCCCAGACCGCACGCCTGGACAGCAGCCGTCGAACGCCAAGAAACACCTGGTGAAGCTCGGTGTGCTCGGCCGTGGTGCTAGCGGCGTCGTGCACAAGGCGCTGCATGTTCCGTCGCTGCTCCTGGTCGCGGTCAAGGTGATTCCGGTGTTTGAGAATGAGAAGCGCCACCAGCTTATCGCCGAGCTCAAGGCGCTGTACAACAACCTCTCAACGCTCTCGGACGATGCCGTGGACCGGAAAACCGTCGCGTGTCCCGAGATCGTGTGCCTCTGTGACGCGTTCATGAACCCGAACGAGGGCAACGTGTCCATCGTTGTCGAGTACATGGACGGCGGCTCGCTCCAGGACATCGTCGGCACAGGCGGCTGCAAGTCCGAGAGCGTGCTCGCCAACATCTCGTACCGTGTGCTCAGGGGACTGCAGTTCCTGCACAGCACGCACCAGCTGCACTGCGACATCAAGCCGAGCAACCTGCTAATCAACCACTTTGGCGACGTCAAGATCTCGGAATTTGGGATCGTGTGCGAGATGGAAAATTCGATGGCTAAGGCCACGACCTTTGTCGGGACGCTCACGTACATGTCCCCCGAGCGCATCGCGAGCGAGGTAACGTCACCAGTATGGACTCATTCTCGGATGCTTGTGAAATCTGACACTTTGTGTATATGCTATGGTGGCAGGAATACTCGTACAAGTCAGATGTCTGGTCCTTTGGTCTCTCGATCATGACGTGTGCACTGGGCAAATTCCCATACTCGTCGAAAGGAGGTTACTGGGAGCTGCTGCACATGATCCGCAATGAACGGGTATGGAATTCGTACTTGAGAATGAGTTGAACAAAGACTCATGCTCCTGTGTCTTGTACGATAAAACAGCCGCCACGACTCCCGGAAGGCGAATTCTCGGACCTGTTTCGCGATTTCCTCGACAAGTGCCTGAAGGACCAGAGCGAGCGCTGGAGTGTCAAGCAGCTGCTCAACCACGACTTCGTGCAGCACTGCGCTCGCCAGAGCGCGTCGCCTTCTCCTGCTGCGAGTCCCGACGACGACGCGGTCGAGTGGGGTGCCAAGGACGCCGGCAGCGACGACGAATCCAAGGAACAGCTCGAGGTGGACGATATCGTTCTCAAGGTCACCGAGTACTGTATGAAGGACGCCAAGGAGCTCATCACCGAGAATGGGTACACGCTCGACGACATCATCACGTGGATCCAAAACCTCCCCACGATGCAAAAAGCGTACGTTTTGCATGCCTTTTTTTTTCATTTAGGTGCATACAGCAATGCGTGAAGCTCACTGTCATTCTCGTGTTTTTGACAGGAAACTCGCGCGCTTTGCCGACCAGATTGGCGCGAATCGCCGCGCCGTGTACGCCAAGTTCCAGGTCGCGATGAACGATCTGCTGCAGGAGATCCAAGAGACATACTTTGACGACCAGAAGCACCAGACCAAGTAGCCTCAATGATGCAAACAAGGCAAAGGGAATGTGAAGAAGTTTCCATTATGTGCGCAGATGGAAAAGAAAAGAAAAGGAGAAAAGATGCCGATCGCTTACTACTGCTACGTTGTCAAATTCGGTCTAGCTTGACGTTGATATACATACACGGATAAGTTAAACTTGGGTTTGGGCTTGGGGGTGGCGTGCGTGGTTTATACTACTTTCTACTTTAGAACTACATCACCACGCATGCGTTCTGGTCGTCTCGCGAGTTGCTGTTGGCGTTGTTTCGCGTCCGCGGTTGGTTCCGACCATTTCCGTTTCCGTGGAAGGAAAAATTGCGGCGCAGGTACCCGAGCACGAGGCGGTTTTCTTTCTTCAGCAACTCAAACGAGCTGGCCAGGGTGCTCAATTCGTCCGCGGCAGGGAACTCCTTGTCCATCACACGCTCTGTCGCGAGTTGCACGCGGAAGGCCGACTTCGAGACCCGCATCGCAGCAACGTAGGCAGACGAGCCCTTGAGCGAGTGGCTCTCGCGTCGCAACACCACGTAGTCTTTGTTCACATACGCCGTGTCGATTCGTTTCATGTAGGCTTCACACACGGTGGCGTATTTCTCGAGCAAACTGAAAAACAAGGTCTCGTTGCCACCGCACTGCTCCACGCCCAAAGCGTAATCCACTGGATCGCCATCTGGGATCGCAATGTCTTCAGGAACAGCCGTGGATGCCAACGAACTTGGACTGCAGTTCACGACGTTCGCGGAGTCAATCTCATCTTGGTTGTTGCTCTCCGTGCGACTGGTAAGGCGGTCGCTTCGGTCTTCGTAGTCTTGCGTATAGGATGACTTGCGCCCCGACACGGTGCTCTCTGTATATGGCGAGGTCCCTAACACATCGCGTCCCGCAAGTGCAGCAATAGAATTTAGCTCACTGACCGCATCCAAGTACAAAGAGTTGTTTCCGTTGGAAAACGAGGTTCTACCTGACGCATCGGCAGCAAGGTCTACCGCCTCCAGGGTGTTGTTGATCGTGTCCGAGATACTCGACTGGATGCTCTGGCCTTCACTCAACGTCGTCAGAGAGTACACAATGGCGTCCGTGTTCGCGATATGCAAGCCACCGCCGTTGTGACTGATCATCATGGGGTCTTCGAGCGCCAAATCGGCGATGGCACGGGTCAAGTCAAGCGCTTCACTATGGGTAGATGCCGGAACCAAATTCGCAGCACTTGTTTCACCACCATCGTCCGAGAACACACTTGGTTCGCGATTCAAGAGACCAACATATCGGACATGCATCCATTGGCGAATCGCCTGCAATAAAGTGGACTTGGAAATTGGCTTGACCATGAACTCGTCCATACCTGCGTCGAGGCATTTTTTCCGGTCGCCGCTCATGGCATACGCTGTGAGCCCAACAATCGGAATCCGAGGAATCTTCATTTCTTTCTCGAATTGACGAATCTTTTGCGTCGACGTGTACCCGTTCATAATTGGCATTTCGCAATCCATCAGCACCAAGTCATACGACTCGTGGTGCTCCTTGTACGCGTGGAAAGCATCACGCCCGTTGGTTTCCCATTGCAGTAAATGGTTGTCGTCCGTGCAAAAAGACTTCACGACCTCCCAGTTGAATTCATTATCTTCGACGACCAAGATGCGCGCATGCTTGGGGATAGCATCGTTGTTCGTATCCGCTCCATTGTCCAAGAGAAGGATGCTTGGGTACTTCTGTGGTTCGCCAAGCAAGTCCTCTTCCAGACGACGCAAAATCACCGTGAAGAAAAACTCCGACCCTTCTCCGAGCTCACTGTCTACATCAATCGATCCGTCCATTAGCTCCACCAGTTGCTTGCAGATAGCCAAGCCCAATCCGGAACCGGTCGGGTTATTCTTTCGTGTGCGCTCCAACTTTGTGAACAGTGAAAACAGTCGCGACTTCTCTTCTTCATCCATACCGATGCCAGTGTCTGTCACCTGGAACAGCAGCTTGATGTGCGTCTTCGGAATATCTGGTGCTGGTACAACACTGCAGTTGACAGTAATGGAGCCCTCCAGAGTGAATTTGATGGCATTCGATAAAAGATTGAGAAGAATCTGACGCATGCGAACGACATCCCCAACGACGACTTTAGGGACACTCGGCGAGCAGTGCATCGACAGCTTGATGTTTTTCTCACGAGCCTTGAATTTGAAGATCTCAATAGAGTAGTCCAGGAGATCTTCCATCTTGAACGGATCCGAAGAAATCTCCATGTGCCCAGCCTCGATCTTGGACAAATCAAGAATATCGTTGATCAAGTTCAGCAGCAACGAGCCAGAGACGTACGCGATGTGCACATATCGTTCCGGAACCTTGTCAAGCTTTTGCTCGCGAAGGAGCTCAAGCATACCAAGCACACCATTCAGCGGAGTTCTGCATACAAAATAATCGCAAACGTCAACCATGTAACAAACACAACGTAACCAAAACAGAGCATGAATCGTACCTGAGCTCATGACTGAACGAAGCCAGAAAGTTCACCTTGGCTGCTTCCATATGCTTCTTTGCGGTGTAATCTTGTCCGACGCCAATCACACCACGAATGTTGCCGTGCATGTCTTTCTTACTCGAAGCGTTCACCAGGAGCAGCAACGCACGCCCCATCTTCGTGGTCATGGGGAGCTCCATCTCGCCAACATCCACACCGATTAACGCTCGGTTCAACAAACTTTTCACTTGGAACCGAGACTCTGGCACAATAAACGTGTCGACGAGGCTCATTCCCGTCACCGACGACTTGTGATACCCGGTAATCTCCTCAATCTTCTGGTTCCATTCGTTAATGCAACCGTAGTTGTCGACGCCGAAAATCGGTGCATTCGCTGTATCGATCAATCGGAAATACTCGTACTCTTGCGCAATACGATCGGTGATATCTTGGCCAATGCCGACCACACCGACGATGTTCCCGTGCAAATCATTGCGAGGCGTGGCATTCAGCAAAATCTCGATCTTGGTACCAGGACGCGTAATCAGCGGGAACTCAAAGTTTGCGGTTTCAATACCATTCAGAGCCTTCGAGAAGACTTCGGCGACAATCGGACGGAATTCTGGAGAGATGAAGGTCTCAACCAAGTTCTCGCCCATCACCTCGGCTGTTGAGTACTGCGTGATCTGAGCCGCCTTCTTGTTCCAAATGTTCACACACAGATTTGAATCGACTCCGAAAATCGGGGCATTCGCTGTGTCGATTAGACGCGTATATTCTTGATCTTGAGCGATTCGATCCGTTAAATCCTGCCCGATACCGACAACACCGACAATCTGACCATGCCGATCAAAGCGAGCAGTCCAGTTGAGCAAAATGTTCACGTTTCTCTCGGTTTTCGTCAGCAACGCCACTTCCGAATTCGTCGTCTCGTCTCCCTTCAGTGCCTTCGTGAGCACATTTGCGACTTGGTCGCGGTACTCGTCCGCGAGGAAGTTATTCACCAGATTCTTTCCGAGGACTTCGGCCTTCGTATACTTTGTAATGTCAGCAGTCTTGGTGTTCCAGATCGTCACACACCCATTCATATCAACACCAAAGATTGGCGCGTTCGCTTTCTCAATCAGACGCGCGTACTCTTGCTCCTGGGCTATTCTTTCCGTAATATCCTGGCCAATACCAACCATGCCGATGACCTTGCCGTGCTCGTTGAAACGTGGTGTCGCATTCAGCAGAATCTCCACACGGCGTCCAGCTTTAGTCATGAGTGGGAACTCAAAGTTTGCTGTTTCGACTCCTTCCAGTGCTTTCGAGAGCACAGCGCCGACAGCTTCACGATAATCTTCCGTAATGTATTTCTCCACCAGGTTTGCTCCCATCACATCGGACGGAGTGTACTGTGTGATTTGCGCTGCCTTCTTGTTCCAAATGTTCACGAGACCGTCTTCATCGACACCAAAAATTGGTGCATTCGCAGTATCAATTAGACGCGAGTATTCTTGCTCTTGCGCGATACGATCCGTGATATCCTGGCCGATGCCGACGACGCCAACAATTTCACCGAGCTCATTGTAACGAGGCGTCGCATTCAACAGAATCTCCACACGTCGTCCAGATCGTGTGATCAATGGGAAGTTGAAATTCGCAGTCTGCAATCCGTTGAACGCCTGCGAAAATACCAGATCGACAGGTTGGCGATACTCTTCTAAAATAAACTCCTGCACCAGGTCCTTGCCAAGCACAAACTGGGTCGGATACTGCGTGATCTCAGCAGCTTTCTTGTTCCAAATGTTCACGAGACCGTCCATACCAACTCCGAAAATCGGGGCATTCGCCGTATCAATCAGTCGACTGTACTCCTGCTCTTGTGCAATACGAATGGTGATATCCTGGCCGATGCCAACGACACCGATAATCTCGCCCTTGTGGTCGTAGCGCGGGGTAGCGTTCAACAGAATCTCAACTCGGCGGCCAGTGCTCGAGATCAGTGGGAACTCGAAGTTCGCGGTCTCCACGCCTTCCATGGCCTTTGTGAGCACGTTCCCAACGCCGACCTTGTAATCCTGAGGAATAAACTCATCCACCAAATTCGCGCCAATGACATCTGCTGCCGAGTACTCTGTAATGTGCGCAGCCTTGCGGTTCCAAATATTCACGCGACCTTCAATGTCGACACCAAAGATCGGCGCGTTCGCCGTGTCGATCAAACGAATGTATTCTTGCTCCTGCGCGCGGCGGTCCGTCACGTCTTGTCCGATACCGACGACGCCAGTGATATCGCCACTGTGGTCGTATCGTGGGGTCGCATTCAATAAAATATCAAGTCGTCGACCACTTTTTGTGATCAATGGGAACTCGAAATTGGCCGTCTCGATGCCCTCGAGCGCCTTTGACAGCACGTCTACGACAGCATTGCGAAATTTCTCATGGATAAAATTCACGAGCTCTTCGCCGATTGAATCTTCATTTGTGTACTCGGTGATTGTCGCCGCTTTCTTGTTCCAGATCGTCACGCGGTAATCCTTATCGACGCCGAAAATTGGCGCGTTCGCAGTGTCGATCAGTCGACTGTACTCTTGCTCTTGCACAATGCGCTCTGTGATGTCTTGGCCGATACCAACAACGCCTGCGATTTGGCCCAAGTGGTCGTACCGAGGCGTGGCATTCAGCAAGATCTCCACGCGCCGTCCATTCTTCGTCTTCATCGGGAACTCAAAATTGGCCGTCTCGACGCCCTGGAAAGCCTTCTGGAACACCGCCGCGACGGCAGACTGGTAGTCTTCGGAAATGAGGAACGACACCAAGTCGGCACCCATCACTTCTTCAGGATCGTACTCGCTGATCTCGGCGGCCTTTTTGTTGAAAATGACGATCCGGCCTTCTGTATCCACACCGAAAATTGGCGCATTCGCTGAATCAATGAGCGTCTGATACTCCATTTCCTTGGCGTTCCGCTCCGTGACGTCCTGGCCAATGGCGACGATGCTAGTAACTGAGCCGCAGTCGCCGAGCTGCGGCGTAAGGCAGAGCATGATCTCGACGCGCGCACCAGTCGACGTGATCAATGGCAGTTCGAAATCGCGGCCGGGGACACCCGTGTTGAGCGTCTGCTTGATGGACTGGGCCACAAATGATCGGAAATCCTCTTCGACCAGCGTCACAAGCGGCGTGCCCATGACCGCCTCCAGCGTGTATCCTGTGAGTGATGCCGCTTTGGCATTCCAGACCGTGATCCGGCCTTCCTGGTCGAGCTCGATGATGGGCGCATTCGCTTGCATGATCACGCGCGCGTACTGCTTCTCGTGGACGCGCCACTCGGTCACATCCTGGCCGATCGCGAGCAGTCCAATCACGCGTCCTTGATCATCGACATCGGCCGTGAAATTCGTCAGCACCTGCACATTCTTTCCCGGCGTGGCTGTGTTGAGCGGGATGCACACGTCGCGCACAGTCTTCTTCGGGTTGGAGAGCACGACGTCGATCAGTCCCTGCACGGACCACCCGCTGTCTTCAAAGATGAAATCCTGGAAGGGTTTCCCAATCGCCTCGGACGGTTTCACGCTCGTGATGGTCATCATCTTCTTGTTCCAGAGCGTGACGTGACCGTCGGGCGCGATGGCGACCACGGGCGCATTTGCTTCGTCAAAGAGCCGGAAGAAGCGGCCGAACTGCTCCTGGCTCTGCTGCTGCTCGTACGTCTCGCTCGGCAGCTTCATGAGGATCTTGGCGCCACCGCGCGAGCTGCTTCCAGACGACGAGGACGAGAAGGACGACGCGCTCTTGAGTGTCGGAGGCGCCAGCGGCACTTGGACTGAGGACGCGGCGCTAGTGGTGACGACCGTGGACGTGACCAATGCGGCGGCGGCGGCAGATGTCGCAGTGGCCGTGGCCGTCATGCTCTTGCGCGTCGTTCGGTTCTGCATCGATCCCCACGCGCGTCTGTGCGGCAACAGACGGAAATGGAATGCGGGGCGCACGCACGCAAGTGCTGTGAGTCAAAGCTTCGACCGATTGCGGAAGGGTGGATGGTCTGCAGAGTGAGTCTTTGTCAGGACTTGAGTTGCACTGTTTTTCGAAGAAAAGCAAAAAAAAACAGGACACACACACACACTCTGGAATAAAAAAGCGCTGGTGCCCTGCAAATGTAGAAGGAAAAACAAAATATCAGCAAGGATGTCGCTTGCAGAGGTTCAGCTTGCGAAGAAAAACTTCTTGCCGTCTGCACAACTGCACTCTTGTTCAGCTTGAGGCAATGCGCGCGCACCTCCCTCTCCCTTTCTCTCTCTCTTTGTTCTGCTGGTGCTGGCTGCGAGCGTGAGAGTGCCGGCGTGTCACCACGCACACTCGCGTGTGGTTCTTCCGGTTTGCTTGCTTGTGGAAGAAGAGAACAGAGCAAGCGTGTCCCCGCGATCCACAATCAACCGGACGGCAGACCAGGCAGACGGAACCAGTCAAGCGAACCGGAGTCAGGTCACCCGAAGAGAAGGGGGGCGGGCGGCATGTTGTCGGGTCGACGGGTTGGAGATGCACGCAACCCGCAAACCCGCAAAAAAGCCGCCGCGTTTTTGTCCCCGTCGTGTTCAACTGCCTGCCTTTTCTGGGAGGAATGTGACGAAATCAATCAGTTTGCAAACCCGTGAGTTGACCCGCGGGTTGCACGCAATCGAAAGTTGCCGAAACCCGTCGGCCCGCAGACACGATCGTTGTGTTTCCTTGTTTCCTGCCAGCCATGTGCATGAAGCCAGCCAGTGGCACCCTTCCCCTCATCTTCATGTCCCCCCTCTCCCTCATGTTTACGGTATGTAATGCAACACCATGGCCAAGTGTCCTGTGCCAGTAACAGCGTGGAAGGATCGCAGTGCACCCATGGATGCATCAAGGGCATGATAAAAGATCTCGACCGTTTGCTTGCATGGAAGTCAAGTAGGAGGAGAGTTCACTTTGTATGGGTATGCTCTATGGCTTTGGCTCTCCCACGATTTGCTTGCACTTCCTCCTCCTCTTTGTTGATTGCTGCAGTGTTTGTTTGCTTTGTTCCACTGCTGTTCTTGCGTTGCGATCCTCTTTAACAACAGTGCCCCTTATTAAGGATGGAGCGATTAACACATGGTTTTCAAGCTGGATCGACGTATTGACACTCGACACATCGTCTTGACAATTGGTAACGTTACGCACGGACATCACCAATTCAAACATCAACATTAGAACATCGATTATCAGTGATATCAGTTTTGGATAGATGATACTGATGGAAGGGAAAGGTGCAAATCAACGCCGAGCTTTCGTGAGCAACGAAATGAAAATCGAAGCCATGTGGCCCGTTTGTTGTCGCTCTTGCTGGTTGCTGTGTGCCAGTGTGGTAAAGCAACCGCGCCCGTCGTCGTCGTCGTCAGAAGGAAGGATGGAAGAAAAGAAGAAGGCAGAAAAGCCGAGGGAACAGCGACGTGCCCTCCACGTGCCACCGTTGACCGCGCTTTCCGCCCCCGCCGTGCTCACGACCGCAGTGCAATCATCACCAGAACTTTCGCCGTTAAAATCGAAACGCCTGATGTCATCACGAGGCATTCATGGCCGCCTAATGGACGAGATAACAATCGCAGCATATTTCATGCAAACGACAGGAATTACAGGCCGAGACCCCTCCTACACAACACCTGCGCGATGGACTTGGCCAAAACAACCACGTTGTGCGTCACGCGCCTTTGGCTAACTGATTGACGTGTGACTCTAATAAATGAGTCCAGCGCAAGGTCTCACTGATGAGAAATCGAACAATAGAGACGCCCCGTCTTGCAGTGGAGCTGAGGTGGTACCATTTTTTCCCTGCAGAACGGCCTGATCTTGTTTCTCGCTCTTCATTGCGGCTGATGTCATTGTGAGTCAACCAGACACAAAGGCGAGGAATCTGCATCTGTGGCTTGCAACTGCAAGTCCGTGATGTGCGCGTGCAATCAAGTGCGAGATACCAAAACATCTCGCCTATCAGTCTCCTTCTGTGTGAACAGATTCTGTGCACTCCACAAGATCAAAAACGAAGCTACAGATGACAGTGAGTTAACGTGACAAATCGAAAGGTTTCTCTTTGTGCAATTTTGCAGTGTGGGAGGCAACTTGTGCCGTCAATCGAGCACCATGCACACGTGTTGCCTGTCCTCTATGGAGGTCCCGTTTGGGCGATTTCAACGTCGCGGGCGCTTCCATTTCGCCCTCGTGACGCAACCTTCAACACCCCACCTGGCGTCTCTTGGCCACATACACCAAACGATTAACTACCCATTGAAACCACGCACTTCCGATCCAATTTCCCCTTGGGTTGCAACATTGCATCGCGTTGTCAGGCATCCTCCTGCGCTTTCTCTTCGTGAGAGAGCAAGTGGGTTGTAAGGAGATCTTCGACTGACAAGATGGCCAACGACTCAGGGTGCAAACAAATTTCCCCCAGAATGGCGAAAGCGCATTGTTGACTGGGAGTGCTGGCGAACGCGGCGCGCATTCCCTCGTGACTCGCAAATGTGCACGCATAAAGTGCCTACACGTCACGTTGTCGACAGCCCTTCTTCCCGTTCTTGTGTGCTCTCACTCGCTAATGTTCCTTGCTTTCCCGCACTTTTGAATCTGCCTCCACGTGTTTCCTGTCACAAGCACAAACATGTTACTCTGTTCACACGACATGGAGTACAAGCGAGGAGGAACTTGAATTGCTGCATTCTTTCTGTCATTCTTTCGCTCTCTTTACACACGCACAGTACACGCACACACGGCGACCACGAGTTCCTTCGGTGGTCTTGGCTTTGTATTTAGTTGATGAAGGAAGGGGAGGGATGGATGGATGGATCGAGTCTCTCGTTTACTTGCTTGTCGGGTCTAACAGCAACCGCCACCACCGCCGGACTTGCCGTCTTTGCCGGACAGGGTTGCGCGGTCGTTAGTGCGCGGGCGGGTCGTGCCTAGCAACGCCGGGTTTTCCAAAATCTGCGTCCACAGCAAACAATTCACGACATCAGGACGATCAACAACCAAACAACTAGGCAACCTGCGAACACAAATGGTCGCACCTTTTGCACTACTTCGTTGAACACTTGCTGGATGCCGATCTTGGTTTTTGCGCTGCTCTCGACAAACAGCATGCCCTTCGACCGTGCCCAGTCTTCCGCCTCACGTCGGCTCACCACACGCTCCTAACAATTCCAACCCCGCAATAAGCAAATTGACAAATCCAAATGCCATCCACGCAGCGTCAACAGAGCGGATCACATCATCATCAAAGTATCGCAACATAGAACAACAACTGGACGCACCTTGTCGATTTTGTTGCCGACGAGCAGCTTCACGACATCTTTGCCGCCCGCAGGACTGTACACTTCGACTTCCTGAAGCCACAGGTCCAAATTCTCAAATGTGTCTCGTCGCGCGACATCGTACACTGTGATTCACACACATAATGCGGTCCATTAATGAGCAATTATGCCATTTGATCGATCGAAAACGAGCGGAAAACAAAAAGACGTACCGAGCACGATGCCCTGTGCGCCGCGGTAGTACGAACTCGTGAGCGTGCGGAAGCGTTCTTGGCCCGCAGTGTCCCAAATCGTCATCTTGATGCGCTTGCCGTCAACCTGCATCATCTTGACTTTGAAGTCCACGCCGATCGTGCTCTGCAAGTTGTCGTCAAACGTGTCGTCCGTAAAGCGCAGCAGCATACTACACATGTACACAAAAGGAGGCATTTCCATACATAAAGTCCATGAGCATCACATTAATCAGCACACACAACACATATAAACCAACACCATACCTGCTCTTGCCGACGCCAGCGTCGCCGATCAACAGCAGCTTGAACAAGTGATCGTATTTGTCCATCTCGTATTCAGCTTATATCCACTGAAGGTAACAACCATGTGTCCCCATCGCCATCACGAATATTACGTCGACCAACAAAGAACAACCGTCTGCGCCGTTAGCACCCATGCACACATTACACAGCCCCACAGCAGCACATGCCCACAACACGGAGACAGCGCATGTGCATGTGCACACATACCTGGTGTAATAAATGCGTCGGCGTCCTTGGAGTCTTCGAGCTGCAGGAGAACACACGGTAGCGGGCGGTGGCAGCGGCGTCCAATTCGAGCCTTTTACAAGAAGAACAAAGACCGCGCTTTTCCCTTTCGGCAGCGAAGAAGCAGCAACCCGGATCGAGGTTTTTTGTTTCTCAAACACAGCGTTCTATCAGCTGAATAGATACAGACCGATCTCTATGTAATCAAACCACAATTCTAGCATCAATATACTGTTTAATAGGAGGACAATTGAGAGTTTTAAGTTTTTTGGTGCTCCTGAACATACTGAATTATCAGTTATAAATGGATATTGAAGATGATGCGCGGACTACATGGAGAGTGGTCTGTGGCACAGATCGAGGTTTTATTCGTCGCCTGCATTCTCATCTCTGAGCCGCGTCTGATACCCAGTTCGAATCTGGCGCGTGACAGCGGCAACGCGGCGTGTGACGACACCTTTTCACTGGCTGAATGCAAGCAAGAAAGACACCGCACTGGTGGCTTCGTAGGGACATGCAAGCGCCAAATGCTGTCTTTTACGGAGGATGGCTTTGTGTGCAGTTGCTGCTTGTGTGTGTGAAGAACGCAGGCTGGGATCCATGCAAAGCATGCGCAAATTTCGTGCGTAAAACAACACGCTTGTTGTGTTCTATCTACGGCTGCGCGAGGAGGCTTTTCACTTTCTGCATCACGACTTCGAACGTGCCTGACGACCGGTCTTTCAAGCCAATGGCGGCGAGCACAGGCAGACCCAGCGGGGAGCTACAGGGAGAAAAGGAGGAGATCATTGCATGCAATAGAGCACAAGCGAGAGTGAGTGCATAGGTCATGATGCATTTGCACGCATATCATGGCATGCTTCGTACCCAAAGTGTTCGAGGAATTGGCGCGCATACACGAGCAAGAGCGGGTCGTCGCGCCGTCCGAGCCGCACGTGGATGTCCGGCTGGAACTTGCCGCTGATCGTATCCTTCTGGTGGGCTTCGACCTGGTTGCGCGCATCAAGCGATATCCACACAGAGGACCATGTTTCGTCAGTTCGTATTCGCGCAGGGTGCAGTGATAGAATGGGGGCGTACCAATGTGCCGAATGTGCCCAATTGCGTCACGGCGATGAACAAGCGGTCCGCGAAGATCGTGACGGCGATGTCGGTCGCGACGCCATTGATATCCTGAGCATGACGCATAAGTAAGGGATAGTATCGCTAACGGGTGTGCTGCTAATACAGGCATACGGCAGTGGCAGGACGCACCTCGCGGAGCTTCTTTGTGCGCAATTCGGTCACAGCGCCATCAGCCTCCATTTTAGCTCACTCTTTGCTGTTTCTGCCTTTTTTGACCAGGCACACATCCTAAATCGTACTTAACGATCAACCCAAACGCACTTAATCAAATAATCACAACACCGTAGATCTCGGAGAAGAGGAGACAAATTCCAAACAGCAAGGTCAGCATCGAAAAACCAACCGCACTTAATGCCAACAACACTACCGTAGTTATCTGATAAGAAGAACTGCAACCTGCAATTGCAGCCTATGAGGTGTGAAGGAGGCACAATGCAGCCGCGAGCGTCGCAGGCGTGGCGTCGAGAGGATACGTCGGCAGCGCGGTCTTGACGTGGAAACGCTCGATGGCCGCGCGCCTGGTCGCTGCCTCTTGTTCGCGGCGGTACGTGTCCTGGACGCGCTCGACAGCCGCGACCTTGAGGTCCTTGGGCTTGACGAGCTTCCCAGTCTGCACGTCGCGTTTGATGTCCGCCGTAGCGTCCGTGAGCTGCTTCTTGGCGTGCGCCTTGCCGTCTTTCGTGTTGAACCAGTCCACCGCGGCGCGCGACGCGGCGGCGACTGCACTCGCCACGTGCGTGTCTTCCGCGTGCTGACGGTTCGCTTCCGCTTGCTGTATCGCATGGGTCCAGACGTGTTCGACTCGCTTGAGCGCCGCGTTCGTCGTGTCGAGCGCGGTCTGCAGTGTCTCGCTCTCGCGCACGTCGATGCTGCTCTGCTGCGCGGTGTGATAGCGCTTGAGGGCCTGCATCTTCATCCGGATGTTGCACTTGCGGTCGACGTGACGCAGCAGATTGAACGCCGTCGTCGTTGTCATGCTCGGCGCGCGCGAAAGCTGGCGCTTCTCGATATCCAGTGGCTACAGCGGCATGAATATAAAGTAAGTCGTAGTGTTGATGTGGTGTTGGCTTCATATCATTCAAGAAGAAGAAAACGATCGTATTGACGCACTTTGTCGCGCTTGTAGTTTTCGGCGAATGTGGCGTTGACGCTGGCCTCAGTCTCGTTTAAGAAGAAGCTAAGCAGCACGACGTGCGAGTCGCGCGCACACCAGTGGAGCACGTTGTCGCCGTGGGCGTCCTGGTGGTCGACGTCCGCCTGCGCTGCCACCAGCAAGCGCACGATCTCAAGGCGCTGCGTCATCAGACCCTATACGAAGCAAGCAGGCAATAACAATCACCAAGTGGCCGACAATCCGTGAAACTGAGTTTAATAGCTGATACATTGGAGCTTTGACAGGCAGCGAGCAGGGGTGTCGTGTGGCTGTAGCACGTGTCGACGCTGCTGACGAGTCTCGTGCACGTCTCGAGCGGAAAGTTGGCTTCGACGAACGAGAGCAGGTACCGAGTCACGTGGAGCGCGCCATGCGTCGCGGCTTCGTGCAGCATCGTAGCCCCTGTTCTCGCACTAGTATCAGCGTGTCCAGCACCAGATTCGGCCATGCGTTTTCTTGTTGTTTTTGCTCACTTATATCCAGTTTCTGTCGAAACGAGCTGCAGTGCTATTGCTCTCTACGTAGATGGCCAGCGAATACCATTGCACTCATCGCCTCCGCTTCAAGGCGGAATATGCTTGCGCTCTGGGTCGCTGAACGATCTCGAGCGCTGCTCACGCACACAAATGAGTAAACAGGCACCACCGTTTGCCATCGGGTATCCTGGTGCTGCACGCGTGGACGCTGACTCTGAAGAATGGACGCAAATGTGGCTCGTGCTGCACGAATTTCGGATCTGGCGTTGCAATCTCGACGAGCATATCCTCACAAGGTAGGCTTCTATTGTCTCTTTCTCTCTCATCGGCCATGATTCCCATCAATTCTCAAGTGTTCGCGTGTGCACAGTTGGATGCAGCAATCCGTTTCTCCAATGCACCCGCACTTTGGCAGCTTGGCAGCGCACTGGAGTCTGTCGAGTGGCTCAGTGTCCGGCGAAGAGCTGGATCTGAGCGGCCACGTCCGCCATTTGATAGTAGTCTGTGAGGAGAGCAGCGGTCTACAGCTTGGAAGCATGGCTCCGTGGCTTCGCCTTGCGCCTGCGCGCTTTATGCCCGCGCGACCCAATTTCATTGTGGAGACCTTACAAGATTCGTCGGACTCGAACTGCCGCTTCTTGGTCACGATCAAGCACAGATCACAGTATCGGAATGGGGATCAACCAGTGCAGCAGCAGCAGCAGCAACTCATGAGGCCGCACATCGTGTTTATTTGCAACTTTCGCGCAGCCAAAAATGCAAGTGTCACTGAGCTGCAGGAGCACGGGAAGTGGATCATCAAGTTATTCCACGCGTGTATCCGCGACTTGCCTGAGCACGCAATCGTGGGGATTCTCAAGCCAGGGGTATCTCCAGCAGAGGTGCTGCCGCTCACACAGATGTCAGCAGCTGGCAAGGTACACACATAGCAACCTCTCTCTGTGTTTCTCCCTCGTTGTAGAACTTGCTTATTGGATATCGCATTTGTGTCTGGCAGGTGCAAGCATGTAAATCGCTCGACCAACTTGTCATCCCATCGGTCGCGAGTGCAGATGCGTTACTCGACATGGTGCGCCACGCTATCCACATTCTGGAAGAAGAATGTGCTGGGTATCCTTTGCAGAGTATAAGTGAAAATCCTGGCGTGCTCTCGTGTTCAAACGTCGTGGTTGTCAATGGAAACGCGATGCTTGGCACCTCTGCCTCTTCTACGCAATCACTTTTCGAGTTGGAGAGCGAGATGAGTCCCATTATGCAGCAGAGCACGAATCTCCATTTTCTGCATCTGCATCCGTTGATTTCGCCACCGATTTCACATCGAGAGCGCACGTGGAAAGATTCGCGTGTTGTGACCGAGTACATTTGCTGTGAACACGACCTCGAGTGGGTTCTCGCCAGTGTGATGCATCGAATCCGCCGCATTGTGGCGCGACATGGAGAGCTACATATCCAGACGGTTGGTGATGATGACGCCTGTCTCACTCTGCACGAAAGCAATGACGACAACCTGAGAGATGGCTGTAGCCCCGTGCAATGTGTGCGCTATGGTCTGTGCGAGCAGGAGCAGCCACTGGTCCTCTCGGGTGTTATCTCTTTCAGCGACAAGAGTGTGTCGCCAAACATTGCCACAAACTGTCTCCCGTTTATCGAATTGCGGTTCCAGTGGGTCGGTCCAGGCAACCAAGTCCACGTGGCGTGGACCTCGCTTCGTCTACGACAGGACGTGACGAACGAGATGCACATTGCGCGCGTCGCGAGAAATCAGATGCTCTCGCTGCGTCACGATAGCAATAGTGTGCTGCTGCTGGCGCAGCGGCGGCAGCTCATGGACGAGAAAGCGCAGTTCCACCATGCGCTCGCGCGCCACGAGGTCGCCGCGTTGGAAAATGCGTTTAAACGCACCAATATAATGAAAGAAGAGCTGTGGGCACGACGCAAGTGGATTATTGAACGCGGATTGCGAAAGTTTGAGGAAGACGAGCTTTTCGTGCTGGAGCAAGAAGCCATAGCGAGCGCAGAGAAGTTCCAAGCGCGCTTCGACACGCTTCAGCACCATTACACCGTGAATGCGCGCGAGAACAGCCGCGGAGGCGGCGCTGATAACCATTCTTCTTCACGTCGTGTGCTCGCTGATCACTACCTCGCGGATCTGTGTTCGCTGAACGCAAGTCGAGACGAACACGAATCGTCTGACGAACTCGCACAGCAATACGAGAAGATCACGTTGAAAGTGGATCTGCTCACGAAGCGGTTTCGCGACATCGAGTCACGAATGGAGGATATGGTTCACAGCGTTCGTGTCGCACAAACCAAGGGTTTTGTGATCCTGAACGATGCACGGAAAGCGTGGATGGTGCTGTACAAGGACCTCATGGACAGCGGTGACACCGTGCTGGCGATGCGGCGCCAGAAAACGCACATCGAGCAGCGTCTGCTCTTCCTCGAGCACGAGAAGGAGGTCACTGAGTGCATGCTCGCCGAGATCAAAGCCATTAACTCGTCCATTTTACATTACGAGAAGGAGCCCGTAAAGCGCAAGCAACGAGTCTTCCTCTCCATGAAAGACATGCTGCGTGTCCTGGTGGACGAATTCGAGACGTCAATGGCCGTGGATACAGCCGAGCGCATCGAACGGCAATGCAAACTGCTGCGCGCCTGCGCTCGACGCGACGACGATGCTGAGTTCGTGCATCCACGTGTTCTTCCCACTTGAAGTATCGGAAAAGGAAGCACCGAGCAGCCATCGCCATCGTCACAACAATGCCGTGCACGCATGGCTCTTTGGTCTGCACCATTTTTGCGTGGATGCGACACAGGAGCCCTTCTGTAAACGCATTTGTCTGCAAGAGCACTTTCTGTGGCTCGACCAAGAGCAATCCGGACTCGAAGGTCAAGAAGATAATGCTGGAGTTGATGCGAGGCGACAGGAGTGCTGGGCAGTGATCCTCGTGACGTACAACGCGCTCTTCAGCTCATCGACGGCAATACGCAATCTCAAAAGCGTGTTGGCGTCCGCGGAGCAAGCGCACAAACCAGTTCTTCACGTGGAGCTCGAGCCTTTATTCGCAAACGTGGACGAGTTCAAAGCGATCTGGCAACTGGACGCAGCCGCAAGTATGAAGTCGAGTGCGTACTCTGTCGAGAAGGAGTACCTCGCCTGGAAGCACAACGTTGGAGCATTCCAAGCGGCCATGCGCTCGCTGCATCGTTCCTCGGCAACGACAACGGCGTCAAGTGAACCCAGCAAGCTCCGGTTCACATCTATCCCCGCTCCATCAAACGCTTGCCTCACTACAAGCGCGACGAACGATGTCAGTGCGCGCGCGCGTCGTGTCCATGGTGACCATTTACCATGCATGGTATGCTGTTGGCCTCTCGTCGCTCGGACCGCACACGTACTCCCGAATAAGGCGTCGATGGCTGAAGACTCGGATGCTTCGCCTTCGTTGCTAGCGATCGTGAAAGCGACAGGCGAGTGGATCGATGGCCTCACTGTGGCTGCTACCCAGACGGCTGTGCGAAGCCACAATCTCGATCCATCAAAGAATGCACCGCTCTCGATGTCCTTGGAGCAATGGCGGAGAAACGAGCGCAAACTCCGTGAGACGCAATGGGAGGAAGCATTCGCACGTCGCAAAGTGGAACTGCAGCGCCAGGTCGGCAAGATTTTCAAGGTGTACGAGGAAGAAGCGAACGAATTGAGCCACTTGCAGTTTTTGCTCGAGCAACGGAAGCAAGCGCTGATCACGTCGTGTGCCGAGCGACAGCGAGAATGGGACGACGAGCAAAAGCTCGTGTGCACGTTGATGGAGCTAAAAGAACGCGAGGACTTGATGGAATCGTCGCAGCGAGCGAACGAGGCAGCTTGCATGGTGGAACAGGAGCTCGTGCAGCTGCTAAGTCAAACCGATTCGTGCCTACTTCACCTAGAGACCTTGGAGGGCATGGAAGACGACGATAATGATGCTGGCAATTCTGGTGCGGAGCAGCATGCACGCGTCGCAGAAGAAGCGCGAGAGGCGTTCCACGAATCGTTAAAACTTTGCGCTCGTCGTATTCTGGAACTCGGGAAGGTGCGCGTTGAGACCCAGTTGGCCACGGCCACGAAGCGCTTTGCTGTCCAGGAAGCGTGTGACCAGAGTCACCACCTCAGTGTGCGCTCGCAATTCGAGCAGCAAGAGATTTCGCGCGTGGCAAAAGTGTACGATCGAGGTCTGGCCATCGTCGCGGACCTTGTCGTGACGTGCCACTCGGACATCCTTGGTGATGCACGCGCGTTTCTGGAGGTCGCACGCATGGAGCAGCGTGAGTTTTCACGCACGACGAGCGAGGGCGACCTCCGTCATGCGCTGCCCAAGCTCGCGTGCGACGTCAA
Source organism: Globisporangium splendens (assembly GCA_006386115.1). NCBI lineage: Eukaryota > Oomycota > Peronosporomycetes > Pythiales > Pythiaceae > Globisporangium > Globisporangium splendens. Next base: position 222,884 of record VFIW01000063.1, on the reverse strand, counting down.
CGACCAAAGCAGTTTCCGTGTGGGTGTGCTGTTTGATGCTTTCGTCTCAGACTTGATGCTGTCGACGGTACGTTCATGCATGGTGTTTGTATAGAGAAATGTCAACCTGTGTGGTTAAAATCCACGTGTTCACAAGTTTGTTATTATCTTTAGGCACGAGCCTTTCGAGAGAAGACCGTAGACGCAACGAGGCTGTTTCAACCCTACTACTCGCCGCGTCCTGTTTCCTTCAGTGATGGCGATGCGCTCGATGGAGTTGGGTCAGCTTTCCAAAGTGTGCCACCAGAGATACTGAAGCTCAAAGAATGTTGCACGTTGGATATGGACGAACCTTCAAACACTTGGCGATCTCTTCAGCACATGGCATCGCTGGTGGACGCTGAGCTCTTGCATCTTCGCCGCGCGCGCCACCTCGCATGTGAATTCAAGATGCAGTTCCAGAACGAATTCGTTGGGAATCACCTCACGAGCGCCTCATTGGAGAGCAAAGCGTACCTGCAGCACTTGATGGAGCTACTTTCCAAGGTGTCAAAGGCAAAAGCCGAGAGTCTGCGTCAACGAGCGCAAACCGAGCACCACTTCCGAGCGAGCATTGAAGACCGCGAGCAATGCAAGTCCCGATTGCTCGCGATGCAGTCAAAATTGTCGACCGCGAAGCAACGCAACAAGCACTTGGCGCAGATGCTGCAGCACTGTCGCGACGGCTTTGGGAAAGCTGTGCGCGTGAATGAACTCCTGCGCAATTTCAAGATGGATCCGCTGTACAAGAGCTGGTTTTCCGTGAGCGAGTTCCACACATCGCTGATCGCCGAATTGTACGAGCTGCGTACACATTGCGGCGACGACATAGACGCGTTCGAGGCCGAGGTGGTCGTGCTCGAGCGGCAGCTGACGCGGTTGTGCAAGACTGTGGACGTTCGGCGTCTGGAATGGTTCAATACCAGCATTAAAGACGTGCAGCTCTGCACACGGGCTGAGCGATTGCAGGATCTCGTGCATCGTGCTCTCGACCAGATCGAGGCCACGGACAAGGCACGTGCCGTGCATTTGCTCATGTGCTTTGACCCGCGACACAAATGGCTGCATCACGACGCTCTGATGCATATCATAGATGCAAGTAGCTCGCCGTCGGGCGATGCAAATAGTGGAAGTGGGACGGAGCAGTATAGTAGCAGTAACAAGACCCTCGTGCAGCTCTCGATTGCGCGTCTGGACGCGATCAAGCAGGAGAAATGGTGCGATCTCTTGGCGCGGAAGCTGCGCGTGTACGAAAAGATCCGCAAACAAGAATCCGAAAAACACCAGGTATGCTTTCGCTTGTTAGAAGGAGGTGAATAATGAGTAGCAGCTTTTTTTCTCTCGTTCTCATCTGCATGTTGTCGCAGATGCTCTCAGGTGAAGCGCAGCGATACCGTTCCCTCGACTCTGTTCTCGTGAAACGCGTGGTGTTTGTCAAGCATCACATTGAGCTCACAGGTGGCGCAGCGGCACCGTCACGAGGGAGGAATGCACCGTCGGAACAACTGGACGCTACGTCATGTGCTACGCTCACAAATGCTTACGATGCGCTCCAGAGCTCCAGGTCGCGACGAGTAAAGACCAGTTGGCCATCGAAGCGCAGGTGTGCAGCTCTGCTGGCGCATGCAGGAGCACGTCGCGACGAGCTATCGCATGGACGCCGTGATCCAGCGTCTCACGCAGGACCTTCGCGCTGCGGAAATGTACCTCACGATGCTGAAGCGTAACGATCGAGCACTGTACGAGGCAGCCACAGCGCCTCATGGAACAGACAACGATAGTAGCCGCACACACTCACTGCTCCAAGGGTACCTCCCATTTGTTCTCCTCGTGACAGAGTGCTATGTGCGGCAGCAATGGTCCAAGCAGTCATTCGAGACCACGACGGTGCTTGGTGCGAAACTGCAGTGCTTGAAAGACGCGGTGGCATCGCGAACGAGTCCACGCAGTAGTGGCGTTGGCGCTGCCGACAGCATCGAAGAAGGAAACGCGAGGAAGATGCTGCAGGATTCCATGGTGGAAGCCGAATTGTCGCTGCTGCTGAACCGTTTTGAGTGCCGCATCGCAGAACACACATCTGAAGTTCTCTGCGATCGCCTTGACGGTATCGCCGCGGTGCTCGTCAAGGCACCAGCAGCGAGCGCGTCCCTCATATCGCAACCTGAGGCAGTGGCCGCCACAGGCGTGCTTCCACTTTCGACGCTCGAATCGTGGCTTGTGTCCTCGATGGCGATGTATCAAAATGAACGAGCGAACCTTGTCGCGCTGCTGCGTTGCGTCACGACGGAGGCAGATTCGCGCGACGCTGCGGGCAACATCGCCAACGTGATCTACGGCACGAGTCTCACGAGCTCCGAGATCAAGCAGCTGTACGCGTCGCACGTGACGCCATCACATGGAGCATCACAGCCACAACCATGGAATGTGGTGCTTGTCGTCGTGTTCTTTGCGTGCTTGTTTCGTCGCGCAGCGCTCCAGGTATGACTTTGTGCAGCTTTTCATCGCTATGGATTGGATTTGGCTAATGGACTTCCCTGATTCATTAGAAAGCGGCGATCCAGTACAAATCCGACGCAGCACGCATTGCGTCGGATGCGCTTGCGCAATGGGAAGCGCAGCGCGCCATTGCTGCCACGCTTCGCCTTCACGCACATGATATTTCAAGTCAACACGCCGCGGAGAGTGATGCGTGGCTGCTGCAATTGATCAAGGAGACCACGACGCATTCCGTCATTGGACCGAGGACGAGACGATGGAAAAAGCAAATTAAAGCGTGCCTTCGATTGCTACACCTCGAATTGGAGGGATTGACGACACATGCAGGAGTATTGGCATGCGTGAGCCTCGGTTTGATCTCTGTACGTCGTGGTGATTGCTGATCTATTTGTGTGAAATGTGGGCAAAAGGAAAGTTGACCAACAACTAACTGGATCGTGTGTGCGTGGTTTGTGAATTTGTTTCAGTGTCGACCTGCACATCGGTCGCTGGCGGAATTGTACGACACAGAACACAGCATCGAGAAGCAAGCTCAGCAGTTGGCAGCGATTCGCACACACGAGACGCGTCAATCGCCTCCACCAACTGGGCTCGAGATCGTAAATGCAGCCAACAATGTCATTCAGGTACGCTTTGTGAGGTGTCTATCAGTGCATACTACTGAGACTGACATGATTGATGACGAGTCAGATCAAATGGCTACCAATCGCCGACGAACCGGCGCTCATGTACGCCGCCGAGATTCGACTCGGGGGTACAAAAGAAGGCAAGGACGCATCTTGCGATCCTGCTGCTGCACCGCGTTGGGAACGTAGCGTGTGCAACGCCAGCAGCAATGGCAGCCACTCGTTCTACAATCTGCGCATGAACGCGACGTACTGCGTCCGCGTCTGCGCAGGCTTTAGCGCCAGCAGGTGGGGGCCGCCTTCAGCACCACTGTTTGTCAAGACACGAGCAGCACCAAGCCGTCATGTGCTCAAAAAGCTTTCAAGGGAGAAAGCAGATTGACAGAAAGAAGTTCTTCGAAAGCGCGTGATGGAAAGGCAGATGGGTTCACCGGCTGTCGTTGAAGCGGGATGGTGAGCAGAGGTGTTGAAGTTCAATGATGCGCCATTTCGAACGGATCTTTTGAGCGAAGATCCCTTTAAAGCTCCAAGAGCTCTCCTAAACAGCATTAGGACAAATGATGATTGCTCATTTCGACTTTGGTGGCACCCTGTTTCCTGTTTAGAAAATCAGAATGCTTGGGATATAAATTTCCAGCGTCATAAAACGGTTGGCGGCTTGCGATTGGCTTGGATTTAAAGTTTCCGCCAATCAGAGCGCAGTCTGTTCGAACTAGTTTTTTTTGTTTTGTTTTTGTTTGTTTCTGGTGGTGTTGAAGTTGAAGTGATTGAAGCGAAACCACATGCGCGAGTCGTCAATTTGGAGCGCTTTTGCTGTTAAAAAGGCTCTTTGAACGTCACGCTCTTCGATTTTTTTAAAGTGGAAGCAGCAGCCGCGTCCCCAGTGACGCTGGTTTGACTTGACCTCTCGCCTCGTCCTTCGCGAGAGAGAGGCTTCAGTTTGAACTTTACCAGCTCAAGCGCAAGTCCCAGCATCGAGTCCGAGCCGCCAGCGTCTCCAGCTCTTCAAGCAGCGCTTCAACTCCAGTCCCATCAACCTCAGCATCCTCACAAACCATGAACGCCTCCGTCGACAATGGTGAGTCTGGCGTACGTAGACCAGGTTTTGTAGTCGGACCGCGTTATTAACGTCGTTGTTGATTTGTTTCGACGACCAGAAATGGATCACAAGCCGAGCCAGTCCGAGTGCCTCGAGCTGTTTCGCGCGCTCAAGAACAAGGATGAGCTCTCGCGCACGTGCAAGGAGATAATGGAAATGATGGTGGCGAACGACAAGGGCGTCCTGGAGAACAACTCGCTCAACACGGGCGGAGGTAACCGCTCGCGTGGCGGCATCAGCCACGCAGCGCTCCAACGCCGCTTCACAGGCAAGATGTCGGGCGTCCACCTCAACGCCAGGTGAGCGAGTGATTTCACTCCTGTGTGCGAGCTGGTATGCGTATATGGAACAAGTGTGACGTGTGCATAGATCATAAGTGCTGTCGTTTATGCATATCGAAATGGCCCGAGCATCTGGAAAAAGAAAAGAAAAAAACCAAAAACAAAACACAAAAAGGGTGAGAAAGAGAGAAACTCGTGGGTCGTGATTCTCAAGAGGCGAAGTGACAAGGCTACAAATATGTAAAAGAGATAAGAAACACACAAGGGGTATGTAGTGTGAATGAGTCGCAGCAAGCCACACAGACACACGCTATAAAATAACAGAATTAAGCCGCTTTCCTTGAGCCATTTGCTTTCTTGGACCTGTCAATAGTTTACTTGTATCTGCTCGTCTTGCTCAGTCTCGCACGATGGCGATGCATGGCAAATGCCTCCAAGTCTTCCTTCAGTCTCAGCGTGCACCCTTCAATAAGGTATTTGCTGTTTCGTGATTTAAATCCCTCCTTCGCATCAAAGCCTCACTTGCTTGAACTGCACGATCTATTAAAAGGTCCAAAAGCACTTTTTCTATTTTTCTAAAAAAGAAAATAGAGAAAACGTGGGCCAGGTTTCTTACGGTCCACTACGGGTCAGGCAACAGTCTTGAACGGACCCACGACTCGATTCCAACCCGTCTGTCTGGGAAAACCCATATTGCTGGTGCCAATCATACAGCTGACCGTCACAGACGAGCAAGCAGAGCCACACTCATCATGGAGCTGCTGTTGCTGCGCCGCGCTGCGCGTTCGGGCGCCGCCGGTGCCACGGGAGCGCTGAGCCTCAGCCTGAACCAGAGTGCGGCCACGACGTTCCAGGTGGCGTTCTACCGCTCCAAGAAGAGCCGCGAGAAGGATGGCGAGGTCCGCAACAGTGGCCGTGACAGCAGTCGCAATGCGCGCGACAAACCTGCCAGACGAGCATCGCCACCACAGGAACAGCAACGGCACCGCCAGAAGCAGAGCAGCCGATCCTACGAGCCGATGCATGAACAGAAAGAGCTGATGCCAGAGCCGCCGCGTGATCTGGAGAAGGAGTGGGAGAGCATGCGCGCGCGAACGCTGATCGTGCCACCGCCTGTGCTTCCGGCACGCACCAAGAAAGAGATCGAGAACAAGATGCGCATGCGACGTCTTGGTCTGCTCAACGACGGCGAGGACGACGAGGATGATGGATACGCTGGTCCGCAGCAATCGTATCGCGGCGAAAAGAGCGGATCGCATGCTCCATTGCACTTGCGCAAGAATGAGGACGCGTATGAGCACGGCAGCCCGTACGAGCGACAACCATCTCGACGCGCAGTGCCAGAGCGAATGAAGCAGTTTACGAACATGCAGAGTGCGCCAGATGAGGTGGTCGAGCGCGAATTCCTGATTCCAGACGAACCAGACAACGCCAAGGCGCTCGATATCGCGGTGATTGGCCGTCCAAACGCCGGCAAGTCGTCGATCATGAACCGATTGCTGAGCGTGACCGTATCGGCCGTGTCGGCAAAATACAACACGACGCGAGATCGCGTGCTCGGTATCCTGACCGAGAAGGAGAAACAACTCACGTTCTACGACACGCCCGGTATCATCAAACCCAAGTAAGTCCAAGCGCATGGTCTGTTCCAAGTATCGATACTTCTAACTAACTTGCTTTTGTACGCTTTGCCTACTGTAACCTAAACAGAGAGAGCCACCAGTACGTGCGCTCGCTCGTGACGACGGCGGCCGAGACGGTGGAGAGCGTGGACATGTCGATGCTGATTGTGGATGCAGTCAAGCGACTGGACGAACCGGCGATGGACGCGTTGGAGAAGATCATCACGACGTCGGCGCAAGTGTCGTCTCCGATCATGCTCGTCATGAACAAGTACGACCTGGTCGGCCAACGCGAGGAAAAGAACCTGGAGCTCAAGATCAAGGATCTGTCGCAGATGATCGAAGACATCTACAAGACCCACTACGACCGCGACGGGACCTCGATTGAGCTCAATCCGCTCGCGTACATCAACGAGCAGACCTTCAAGGTGTCAGCCGTGAAAGGCACGGGCATCCATCGCCTCAAGAAGACGCTGCTCTCGTACGCCGTCGACAGACCATGGTAACGTTTCCTGAATAGTCTTTTTGAGGTCCTTATTTTATCATGTGTTGACCATTTGTTTGTGTTCCTACTTTCTTTTGTAGGAGCTACCATTCGTCGATGAAGTCGGACCAGTCGGATCTGGACCTCGTGACGGAGATCATCCGCGAAAAGCTCTTCCGCCGCTTTAACAAGGAGCTGCCGTACTCGTTCGAGCAGGAGAATGTGTATGTTTTGCCTGTGTGTGCTGCTGCTCGTATGCCTGTTGAACTTAGCCTGACTGCCTTCTTTGTGTGTTCGTGCTGCTATCTCCAGTGGCTGGACCAAGTTCAAGGACAAGAGCATCCGCATCGACCAAGACATCTTTGTGCCAGCCGCGCGCATCCGCAAGATGGTCGTCGGTCAGAATGGCGACTCGATCCGCGCCGTCGGCATCGCAGCCCGCGAGGAAATCGAAGCACTGCTCAAACGCCCCGTGCACTTGTACCTGAACGTGCGCGTGCGTTCATAAATGGTAGGCAACTCACTTTACATGGTCATCCTCAAGGTTGGCGGGATATTGATATGAACGGCAAGCAATAGATACAAAATACACTCCAGCTTTTTCAAACCACTCGTGCATTTCCAAATGGGTTCAGCGGTTGCACCCATTCACCCAATCACCCGTGACCCTTCAGCCAAAAGATACTTTTGGGTGATGTGGCATGAACCTTCCAGAAGAAAGAGCAACAAAGCATCCAAGATGGAGCTGCTGCACGACGCGAACGCGCTCTTTGTGGACGAAGCGTACGCCGCCGCCATCGACGCGTACTCGAGGGCGCTCGAGGCACTCTCTGCGGCCGATGCGCCATGCGCGCGCGCCGACGTGCTCGCGAAGCGCGCAGCCGCAAACCTGAAGCTCAGCAAGTGGAACGAAGCGGCGGCCGACGCGACCAGTGCGCTGGCGCTGGACCACACACTGGACTTGGCGTATTTCCGCAAAGGGTGAGGAATGCGTTTAGATGTTTTTTGTGGTGTGCTTTGCTGTGGCGAATGTGTGTGTGTGTGTGTGCTGATGGGTTGTGATTTGAATGCTGTCTGCGTATGTAGCATTGCGCATTTCGAATTGGAGCAGTACCGTGAGGCGAAGAAGGCATTTGACGATGGGAAGTTAATGGTGAAGAAGGGTAACGACGTGCTCGCGAAACGATTCCAGACGTGGATCCGCAAGTGCGACGCAGAACTGGACAGTACGTTTGTATGTTTGTTTGTTCGTTTGCTGTGCAGTGCATTCAGGGACCATTCTGATAACGGGACGATTGCTTGCGCGTAGGTGACGATGAAGAGCTACCAGATATTGCAAAAGACGTCTCTCAACAAGGGAAGTCGTCAAATCAAGTCACCGACTCCCATCAGCAAGCAGCAGTAGGATCGTCGTCGTCGTTGCCGCTACAGCCTGCGGTTGGCTCGATTCGACACGAGTGGTACCAGTCGGCGACCCATGTCACTGTGTCGATCCTCCAAAAGAAGCTTGTGCAGGAGGATGTCATCGTGGATATTGAACCCAAGCAGGTATGTTGTCGCTGGGACGGCGCTCGCCTTGCATACTATAGAGCAATGAGCTAATGAGAACTTCCTGAGCGTGTTCTCCATTCAGCTCCGCGTGCAAGTCAAGGTTGACGGTGCATTTGTGGACGCATTTCACAAGCCGTTGTTTGACGAGGTCGTCGTGGCCGAGTCGTCGTTTAAAGTGCTGAGCACGAAAGTCGAGATCAAACTCAAGAAGCTCGCAAGCGGCGCGCATTGGGATCAACTGGAACAAGCCGTGTTTCGCAGCGGCGCCAAAGTCATCACCGGCGCCTCCGCCGTGTTTGAAGAGAAACAGGAGCAGCAGGTGCCGCGTCCGTACGCGAGCAAACGCGACTGGAACCGCCTCGAGAAGGCGATCAGCGACGAGGTCGATTCGGAGAAACCTGAGGGCGAGGAGGCGATGCAGAAGCTGTTTCGCGATATTTATGCCAGGGCCGACGAAAATACGCGCCGTGCGATGAACAAATCCTTTGTGCGTCGTGCTGCTGCCAATGTGGATTTTGGGAAGGCTACTTTTAAGTGACGCTGTCGTTGTGTTGCTGTATTTGTTCGTGTAGCAAACGTCGGGCGGCACAGTGCTGTCGACCAATTGGAACGAAGTGCAGACGAAGGACTACGAGAAGGAGCGCGTCGCGCCCGACGGCATGGAGTGGAAGAAGTACGGCTAGCCACCGTCATCTTTCATTCTCCCCCTTGTGTGCGTCCTGTTGTATCTCAGCCAGCGTTTTTAAAAATCTGAAAAGCGTGTGTGTGAGGTCACTGGAGCGAGGCATCACTCTTCTGGATTGCCTCGTCTTCTTCATAGTTTTCACTAATTGCATATTATTGCAACGTATAGGTCGCATTTCTATTAGCAAAGGCAAACCTCTGTAAATGGATAATTAGCATTCATGTGCTCATTTGAGCGGGTGGGTGGGTCAGCCAGTCTTGTGCCTGCACTTTGAAATTTTGCATTCGCCGTAGACCCGCCCGTGTGCAAATACCGGTTTTCAAGGTTTGCAGCTCTCATGTCGTCGTGGGGCGACACTAAGCGCCGTCGAGACTCGTCGCCCTCGAGCGCAAGCGGCAGTGAGAGCGATGACAGCGCGCCAGCCACCGTCAAGAAGCCGCGGCACAAGGTGACGCGCAAGTCGGCGACACCGCAGCGCCGCAACCCGACCGGCACGCCCAGCTCATCCAAGAGACCGCAGACGCCAGGTTCTGCGACTCCGAAGCGCCGATACCGCCCCGGCACAGTAGCACTGCGCGAGATCCGGCACCTGCAGCGCACGACGAACTTGCTGCTGCGGAAACTGCCCTTTGCACGGCTCGTGCGGGAGCTCCAGGCGCCGTTCACAAAGCAGCCGTTCCGATGGCAAGCCGAGGCGCTTCTTGCACTCCAGGAAGCCGCCGAAGCGCACCTTGTGCGTCTCTTTGAAGATGCGTACGTGGCGTCCTGTGTATGCATTTGGTGTGGAAGGGCTGATTGGTATACCTGATGAGCTAACGGCTGGTTGTCCATGTGAGCTATAGGAACATGTGCGCGATTCACGCGAAGCGAGTGACCGTGATGGTGAAGGACCTGCAGCTGGCGCGACGTATCCGCGGCCGAAACTTAGGAGAATAGAGGAACCCCGTGTGTGGTCTTTACGCTTTTTTTTATATTTTTGTGCGGTCTGGTGATGTACATTCGAAGAAAAGAAAGACACAAACAAACAAGCCTCGTTTCCTGTCGTTGACCCAGCATCAAAACTGAGCCAAATACAGCAGATCGAAGCGACCGTGTAGTGGGCATTCCCCATGTTTGTTAATATTATTCTCTTCTTTGGACAAGCCCGCATTTCGGTTCGTTCTAGGAAAACTCGAGCGATCGCGAAGCCTTACTATTCTCAGGGGTGCCACGTTGTGTCTCACTGTCACCAGATGGAGCTCCAGCTCGCGGCGTGGTGGATGGGGACCCTGGCCACGGATCTTTGCCTTTGAACCGATCCTGGTACTTTTGCAGTGACGCCCGCGCCTTCAGCGACCTGGAAAACGTGGATCTCCCCAAGCGCGCCTTGGCGATCTCCTTCCCGATTGCAGCCATGGTCTCGCAACACTGTTACAGAACAGCAAAAACGTCACTACGACCCGCTGGACCAACGACAAGACAAGAAAAGCTGATGGTCACATTACCAGAGAATGGCCATTCCGCTGCGGACAGTAGTGCTCACACGATTTGAGACCCGAGATGCACCTGCAGTAGCAGCAACAAGACAACAGGAGGGTCCATTATGAAGAAACATGCGCGAGAGGAGAATCAGCAAGGACGTACTTCTTCGACTCGAAATAGTCGCGGCACTGCCGTTTCCATGCGTCTACAATCTCGCGTGCATCCTTCGCAGTAGCCACAGGACCCAGTTTCACAGCAACCTCATAATCGCTTTCAGGATCGAGGAACTGGTAGTCTTGGAAGAGCTCCTACAAAGATGCAAAGATCCTTCATGTCAGCAAACTGGTATTATCTTGCAGCGCATTTCCACTTCCATGAAGCCTTCGCTCAACAACCGCATTCTTCCATACCTGCTCGTCACTGTTTTGATCCTCGTACTGGTTTCCCGGTTCGCGCTCCAGGATACGCTTCGCTTTGATGAATGGAGGATGCAAAGACGAGCACGATCCGGAAAGGTACGCGTTTACGTTCGATGAGTCATTGCCTTCAAATGGACGATCTGCAGGACAACAAAAATGCCAGGATCCAGTTACACAACGCGCCTCGCAGGCGAGGATATCGCCTCATAACTATGAGACTTCTTAACAAAACCATTACACGTACCAAGTTGAAACTGCTGCGTCAGTGAGGCGTAATTCTTCGCAAAGTATTCGTCTTTGCCAATCAAAAGTCGATCTTCCAGCGGAAAGTACTTTGCGACATCCTCCGAGGTCACAGCAAGATCACTGCCTTTTTTCAGCATGAGGGTGCCGGGTAACTGCTGCGTCGATGCCTTGAACAGGACAGCATAATGCCACGCTTGTCTGGATTTCGACGAGGCTCGATCTCCATAGATCGGCGATTGAGAAAGCGAGAGCGGAGGGCTTTGGAGCTGAGTCGTTGGTGCTGGTGGTGGAGGTGGTCGTACCTGTGTGGGAGACGGTAGCAGGGACCAATCGCGCTCCATCCTTTCGTTCTCAACTTCCATATCCACGTCGTCCTGTCCAGGTGAGCTCAACTCAAAAGATACTGGCAAGTCATCCGTCAGCGTCCTGTCCTTTTTTGGCGAAGAGACAATCTCTTTCTTGAAGCTCTGAATCATTTTCAGCAACACGCCTACCCAGGTGGGTCCTGCGATCACACTCGTGGAGAACGGCAGCGACACGAACGACAGGTTGTATCCGTCCACCTCGACCTTGAGATCATTGATGACCGTGGGATCCCAGTACACGGTGTTCATAAATATCTTGTCCAGTCGGGCCACTTGGGTCACGTTCGGTCCATCAAACAGCATGGGCACGTTCTCTCGGAGCGCTCGATCAAACGCAACACTCGCTTCAAATTTGACTAAAAGTGCAGAGAGAAAGACTGCTGAATCAGTACGTCAGCCAGCATCATCAAAAAATGATCATTAAATAGCAGTACCATCGAGGATCGTGTTGAGCAAATTGGAAGTTTGCCGTGAGAATTCAGGGAGCTGGTCGGGCTGAATGAACCTGCTCAAGCCTTTCAGAAACAGCGCCGATGCGAGTGCTTTCTGTGAATACAAAAATACCACATCGATTAAGTGATCAGTGCGATTTATGGCTTGTGCTAACACAAAAAAGTAAGCCACTTACTTTCGGGGAGATTTGTTCCGAGACTTGACGAAACTCTGGCAAAAGGCATCAAGCATGTCGATCGTAAGATTTGCGAATCAAGACGGCTGCAACATAGAGATAGGAACAAATATCCACCTACTCTGCTCATTTGCTGCTTCCGCGGTCGCTAGCAGCTTTACGACATCCTCGTGAGGTCGAGACAACGTTCGAACAGAGGAAAGCGCGGTCAATCCCGAACGGTCTGGGATCGTCGGGTCGCAGCCATGGTTCAGCAAGCATTCCACGACCTATGCAAGCAGATATGCGTCAGATGCAAAGGCACATAAACAACATCCAAAGCACTAGAGAATAAGCAGTGTCCCCACTTTCGAGTAATTGCTCATTGCCGCGATGTGCAATGGCGTTCGACCAAACTACAAACAAACAAAAAACAGATTCGAGTTCGTCAGCGACACATATGCGATGTGAGTACCTCGAAGTTAACATAGCATAACATTCGCGACGCAACGCAGCGAGAAAAATAAACGCACCAGGTCGCGCACATTTGGATCGAATCCGACTTTGCTGAGCAGGAACTCAGTTAACTTGACCTTGAGCTTTTCGAGCGCCATGGTCCGTCCCACTGCAACATGCAGCAGCGTCGCGCCTTCCTCGTTGCGGAGGTCGCGCAAATCCACCTTCCAGTGCTTCAAACCATCCCGCGTCGGGATCACGCCTGTCTCCAGCCACTCCTTCAAAACGCTGTGCTTCCCGGCCTGGGCTTGATCGAACAGCGTGTGCAGGACAGCGTTCGCCGTGCTCTTGGCGCTCGCGTAGATCATCGCCTGCTTGAACATGTGGTCTTCCTGCTCTCGGCGGTTCACGGCTTCCACGAGTCTCGCCTTGAGCTGCTCCACTTGGAGCTGCAAGATCTCCATTTGGTTGTGTTGCCGCGGCGATGCTGCCGTGATCGCTGTCGACGCCGCCGTGTCATCGCCGGTGCTGTGAGTCCCGTCGGGATGGTACTGACCGGCGCTGAGCATTTCCTTGCACGAGATCTCCATGTTCTGCAGTCGCGCGCGCGCCTCCGCCATCATCTCCATCAGCGTGCGTGCGCTGCGTCGCGATGCGTGCAGATTCTCCACAGACACCAAGTCTGTGAGCAGCTCCATTTCTCTTTCTCCCCCATTCGACAGTATCCTACTCTTTGCAGCCTCAAATCTACCAATAGAAAGGCCATCAGCATGGATGCGCAGCCAACCCCAACGTCAGTTAGGTGTTTATTGTGCTTCTAGACCTTGTGTGAATATAATAGATCAGAAATAAGCATTAACTATGCGAATCTTTTCGAAATGACCTCTATATTTCACCACATGTCTGAACGTTCGTAAAACGGGGCTGGTCCTTCTTCGTCACGCATCCAACCCGAACCCCGTACCATCCGTGGCTCCCTTCACTCGCGGCCACTAAAAACACTCGGAAATTGCATACTGTATTTGGATGCAAAAGATCAGGCACATGCTCTTCATGAAAAGCAGCTGTCGTGCCTTTCTAGCGAAAACTGCCAAGCGAAGATTATGCAACAACGCGTTGCTATGCAATTCGTTAGGATTGTACTTGAAGAGACAAGCACTGCGAAACTCCACACTCGAAACGCCTGCAGCTGCGCTCCTGTAGCAATCGTGATAACAAACAACACAGCGGAAGGAATGCGCGCCGGTCGGTCGGAAAGCGCGCCGCGTCTGCTCCTATTCTGAGTGGCGCTTCTGTCAAACAAGTGTGTCGCCACCGTCGCTTCACTGTGGCCTGATTCCCCCCTCTCCCTGCCTCCCTCGTGCCAGAAACGTCGAGTCCCCGAGAGCCCATTCGATAAGCTTCCACCCCCGACGCACATCTTCCTCCATCACGACGGCGGCGCACCACTCGAAGACGCGGAAGACGTAGCGACATGGCGCGACGGTCGCACAAGAAACAGCCAGCGGTAGCAGCCCCACAGGCGAAACCGTCGGCGTCTGGATCTGGCGACAGCGAGTCCCCGTCTTCGTCGGGAAGCTCTGCTATCCAGAGTACGAGTGTCGAGACGGTTTCGTGCTGTGCATGCGGATGCACAAGTTGCGGCGGATCTTCGCCAACAACTACAACTTTGGCAGCTGCGAATGTTGCGGATGCGGAATTTGCCGACCTGGCGTGCGATGCCGACGACGACCTCAAGCCCGCATTCGCCAATTTGCCTGGGAGCGCGCAGACGACCGCCGCGAAAGGACTCAGCATCTCACATCTCGCGGTGCTGAACCTGCTGCAGGATGCGACCGCGCCGGTCGTGGGGCTCTCGACGGACGGCGTCGTCACGCTCTGGAACAAGTGCCTGGCGAGCGTCACGGGCTTCGCTGCCGACGACGTGCTTGGCCGCCCGCTGCAGGAATTCATCATCGGTCCGGCGCGACGCGAAGAGCTGTCGGGTATTCTCGCGAATGCAAAGCAGCTTGATCATGGGCAACCGCTGCGCGTGGTGGGGAGCGGGGAAGTCCACTTGCCATTGCGTACGGCGTCTGGCGGGAATGTCCAGATTTTGACGACTCTCACGCCGCTGATGGCGGACGACGGCACGTGCGTTGGTCTCTACGGGATCGGCCAGGATGTAACCGAGCTGACTATCCAGGAAAAGCAGTACGCTGCAGTGATCATGCAGGCGAACGCGCCGATCATCGAACTCGACAAGGATGCGACCATCACGGTGTGGAACTCCAAGACAGCTTCGATTACAGGGTATCCAAGTGAGTCCATGGTCGGGGAGTCGTTGCTGCCACTAGTCGATCCGAGCTTTCGAGACATTGTCGCAGAGAATATCGAGCAAACGTTGCGCACGGGTATCGCCGGCGCTGACTTTGATTTACCACTAATAACAGCCACAGGTGCGCGAATCGAGATCGCGTCGTGTTTGACGCCGCGCTTCGATACCACTGGCGCTGTTGGTGGTATTGTCGCCATTGGACAAGATGTGACAGAGCACAATGCCAAGAAAATGGAGTACCGCAAATTCATCGATTCGGCGAACGCACCTATCTTTGGTATGGACTTGGATGGGCGTGTGGTCATTTTCAATACCAAAGCAGAGCAGACTAGTGAGTTCACACCAGAGGAGGTGATGGGGAAGGATTTGGTCGAGACGCTGATTTCCGAAGATTATCGTCCGGCTGTCGCTGCTGTTTTCCAGAAGGCTTGTCAAGGCATTGAAACCGCGAATTTTGAATTTCCATTGATCACGAAAAGCGGGCGTAAAATCGAGATCTTGCTGAATGCTACACCGCGATACGACCACACAGGCCAGCTCGCAGGGGTGATCGGTATTGGCCAAGATATCACAGATCGTATTATTCAAGAGCAGGAGTACAGTCGGCTCATCGATACAGCGAATGCGCCGATTTTTGGTGTGAACCGTGATTTTGAAGTGATTATTTGGAATAAAAAGGCGGCGACGAGCACTCAGTACACAAACGAAGATACGATGGGAAAAGGGCTGCTCAACTTCATATCGGCTGAATATCGGAAAGCTGTGGGTGACGTCTTGGCAAAAGCGCTTGACGGAGAAGAGACTGCAAACTTTGAGTTCCCGTTGATCACCAAATCTGGGAGACGGCTTGATATTTTACTGAATGCGACACCAAAATATGACCACTTCGGGAATATTTCTGGGGTTGTGGGCATTGGTCAAGATATCACCGACCGACGAGCTCAAGAACAAGAATATACCCGATTGATCGACACTGCGAATGCACCAATTTTTGGCGTCGATAAGGATCTCCGTGTGAATATCTGGAATCGAAAAGCTGCGCAGACCACCGAGTATTCCGTGTTCGAAGTACTTGGCGCTAGTCTGGTTGAAAATTTCATTCCTGAAGAATATCAAGAAGAAGTCGGCAGTGTTCTCTCGCAGGCACTACAAGGCATTGAAACAGCAAATTTTGAATTTCCATTGATCACAAAATCTGGTCGTCGTGTTGAAATTCTTCTGAACGCGACACCGAGGTATGACGAGAAGGGTGCGATCATCGGCGTTGTTGGTATTGGTCAGGATATCACCATTCGCATGGCCCAAGAGCGTGAGTACAGCCGCCTTATTGACACAGCAAATGCACCAATTTTTGGTGTCGACAAGAACGGATTGGTGAACATCTGGAACAAAAAGGCAGCAGAGATCACTCAATTTACAAGCGAAGATGTCATCGGGAAGGATCTGGTAAAGCTTGTGTCCGAAGAGCATCGAGATGCTGTTGGGTCTGCGTTTCGCAAAGCATTAGCAGGTGCTCCAACCGATAATTTTGATTTCCCTTTAATTACGAACGGAGGCCGGCGAGTGGAGATTTTGCTTAACGCTACACCCAGATATAACGAACGCGGAACTATTGTTGGGGTCGTCGGCATCGGTCAAGATATCACCGAGCGTCTAGCGCAAGAGCAAGAATACACGCGTTTGATTGATTCGGCGAATGCGCCGATCTTCGGTGTGGACGTGAATGGTTGCGTGAATATTTGGAACAAGAAGGCAGCAGAGATCACGCAGTACACTCCGTCAGATGTCATGGGCGAGAATTTGGTCGAGAAGTTCATCACAGAAGACTACCGTGAGGCGGTCGGTTTTGTGCTGTCAAAGGCGCTTAATGGAACGGAGACTGCAAACTTTGAGTTTCCATTGATCACAAAGACCGGTCGACGAGTGGAGATTTTGCTAAATGCCACGTCACGTTTCAATGAGCTAGGTGAAGTGATGGGCATGGTTGGTATCGGTCAAGATATCACTGACCGCATTGCTCAGGAGCAAGAGTACACCAGACTGATCGACAAGGCGAATGCACCGATCTTCGGTGTTGACGTGAATGGCGCAGTGAATATTTGGAACCGAAAAGCGGCAGTTATCACTCAGTACGAGACGGAAGAGGTGATCGGCGAGAATCTGGTGAACAAGTTTATCTCGGAAGACTATCGTGAAGCAGTCGCCACCGTATTCGCGAAAGCTCTGGAAGGCGACGAGTCGGCAAACTTCGATCTCCCGTTGATTACAAAGACTGGTCGTAAGGTGAACATTTTGTTGAACGCGACGGCACGGTTTGATCAGCATGGTGACATTGTTGGCGTCGTGGGTATCGGTCAAGATATCACTGAGCGTATGGCGCAAGAGCAAGAGTATACGCGTTTGATTGATACAGCTAATGCGCCGATCTTCGGTGTGGACGTGAATGGTTGCGTGAATATTTGGAACAAGAAGGCAGCAGAGATCACGCAGTACACTCCATCCGATGTCATGGGCGAGAACCTGGTCGAGAAGTTCATCACAGAAGACTACCGTGAGGCAGTTAGGTTCGTGTTGACTAAGGCAATCGATGGTGTTGAAACAGCCAACTTCGAGTTCCCTCTCATGACAAAGACCGGTCGACGAGTGGAGATTTTGCTTAACGCTACATCCCGATTCAACGAGCATGGTGAAGTGATGGGTATGGTTGGTATCGGTCAAGATATCACGGATCGCATTGCTCAAGAGCAAGAATACACGCGTTTGATTGATTCGGCGAATGCGCCGATCTTCGGTGTGGACGTGAATGGTTGCGTGAATATTTGGAACAAGAAGGCAGCAGAGATCACGCAGTACACTCCGTCAGATGTCATGGGCGAGAATTTGGTCGAGAAGTTCATCACAGAAGACTACCGTGAGGCGGTCGGTTTTGTGCTGTCAAAGGCGCTTAATGGAACGGAGACTGCAAACTTTGAGTTTCCATTGATCACAAAGACCGGTCGACGAGTGGAGATTTTGCTGAATGCCACGTCACGCTTAAACGAGCATGGTGAAGTGATGGGCATGGTTGGTATCGGTCAAGATATCACTGACCGCATTGCTCAGGAGCAAGAGTACACCAGACTGATCGACAAGGCGAATGCACCGATCTTCGGTGTTGACGTGAATGGCGCAGTGAATATTTGGAACCGAAAAGCGGCAGTTATCACTCAGTACGAGACGGAAGAGGTGATCGGTGAGAATCTGGTGAACAAGTTTATCTCGGAAGACTATCGTGAAGCAGTCGCCACCGTGTTCGCGAAAGCTCTGGAAGGCGACGAGTCGGCAAACTTCGATCTCCCGTTGATTACAAAGACTGGTCGTAAGGTGAACATTTTGTTGAACGCGACGGCACGGTTTGATCAGCATGGTGACATTGTTGGCGTCGTGGGTATCGGTCAAGATATCACTGAGCGTATGGCGCAAGAGCAAGAGTATACGCGTTTGATTACACAGCTAATGCGCCGATCTTCGGTGTGGACGTGAATGGTTGCGTGAATATTTGGAACAAGAAGGCAGCAGAGATCACGCAGTACACTCCATCCGATGTCATGGGCGAGAACCTGGTCGAGAAGTTCATCACGGAAGACTACCGCGAGGCAGTTAGGTTCGTGTTGACTAAGGCGATCGATGGTGTTGAAACAGCCAACTTCGAGTTCCCTCTCATGACAAAGACCGGTCGACGAGTGGAGATTTTGCTTAACGCTACATCCCGATTCAACGAGCATGGTGAAGTGATGGGTATGGTTGGTATCGGTCAAGATATCACGGATCGCATTGCTCAAGAGCAAGAATACACGCGTTTGATTGATTCGGCGAATGCGCCGATCTTCGGTGTGGATGTGAATGGTTGCGTGAATATCTGGAACAAGAAGGCAGCAGAGATCACGCAGTACACTCCGTCAGATGTCATGGGCGAGAATTTGGTCGAGAAGTTCATCACGGAAGACTACCGTGAGGCGGTCGGTTTTGTGCTGTCAAAGGCGCTTAATGGAACGGAGACTGCAAACTTTGAGTTTCCATTGATCACAAAGACCGGTCGACGAGTGGAGATTTTGCTGAATGCCACGTCACGCTTAAACGAGCATGGTGAAGTGATGGGTATGGTTGGTATCGGTCAAGATATCACTGACCGCATTGCTCAGGAGCAAGAGTACACCAGACTGATCGACAAGGCGAATGCACCGATCTTCGGTGTTGACGTGAATGGCGCAGTGAATATTTGGAACCGAAAAGCGGCAGTTATCACTCAGTACGAGACGGAAGAGGTGATCGGTGAGAATCTGGTGAACAAGTTTATCTCGGAAGACTATCGTGAAGCAGTCGCCACCGTGTTCGCGAAAGCTCTGGAAGGCGACGAGTCGGCAAACTTCGATCTCCCGTTGATTACAAAGACTGGTCGTAAGGTGAACATTTTGTTGAACGCGACGGCACGGTTTGATCAGCATGGTGACATTGTTGGCGTCGTGGGTATCGGTCAAGATATCACTGAGCGTATGGCGCAAGAGCAAGAGTACACGCGTTTGATTGACACAGCTAATGCGCCGATCTTCGGTGTGGACGTGAATGGTTGCGTGAATATTTGGAACAAGAAGGCAGCAGAGATCACGCAGTACACTCCATCCGATGTCATGGGCGAGAACCTGGTCGAGAAGTTCATCACGGAAGACTACCGCGAGGCAGTTAGGTTCGTGTTGACTAAGGCGATCGATGGTGTTGAAACAGCCAACTTCGAGTTCCCTCTCATGACAAAGACCGGTCGACGAGTGGAGATTTTGCTTAACGCTACATCCCGATTCAACGAGCATGGTGAAGTGATGGGTATGGTTGGTATCGGTCAAGATATCACGGATCGCATTGCTCAAGAGCAAGAATACACGCGTTTGATTGATTCGGCGAATGCGCCGATCTTCGGTGTGGATGTGAATGGTTGCGTGAATATCTGGAACAAGAAGGCAGCAGAGATCACGCAGTACACTCCGTCAGATGTCATGGGCGAGAATTTGGTCGAGAAGTTCATCACGGAAGACTACCGTGAGGCGGTCGGTTTTGTGCTGTCAAAGGCGCTTAATGGAACGGAGACTGCAAACTTTGAGTTTCCATTGATCACAAAGACCGGTCGACGAGTGGAGATTTTGCTGAATGCCACGTCACGCTTAAACGAGCATGGTGAAGTGATGGGTATGGTTGGTATCGGTCAAGATATCACTGACCGCATTGCTCAGGAGCAAGAGTACACCAGACTGATCGACAAGGCGAATGCACCGATCTTCGGTGTTGACGTGAATGGCGCAGTGAATATTTGGAACCGAAAAGCGGCAGTTATCACTCAGTACGAGACGGAAGAGGTGATCGGTGAGAATCTGGTGAACAAGTTTATCTCGGAAGACTATCGTGAAGCAGTCGCCACCGTGTTCGCGAAAGCTCTGGAAGGCGACGAGTCGGCAAACTTCGATCTCCCGTTGATTACAAAGACTGGTCGTAAGGTGAACATTTTGTTGAACGCGACGGCACGGTTTGATCAGCATGGTGACATTGTTGGCGTCGTGGGTATCGGTCAAGATATCACTGAGCGTATGGCGCAAGAGCAAGAGTACACGCGTTTGATTGACACAGCTAATGCGCCGATCTTCGGTGTGGACGTGAATGGTTGCGTGAATATTTGGAACAAGAAGGCAGCAGAGATCACGCAGTACACTCCATCCGATGTCATGGGCGAGAACCTGGTCGAGAAGTTCATCACGGAAGACTACCGCGAGGCAGTTAGGTTCGTGTTGACTAAGGCGATCGATGGTGTTGAAACAGCCAACTTCGAGTTCCCTCTCATGACAAAGACCGGTCGACGAGTGGAGATTTTGCTTAACGCTACATCCCGATTCAACGAGCATGGTGAAGTGATGGGTATGGTTGGTATCGGTCAAGATATCACGGATCGCATTGCTCAAGAGCAAGAATACACGCGTTTGATTGATTCGGCGAATGCGCCGATCTTCGGTGTGGACGTGAATGGTTGCGTGAATATCTGGAACAAGAAGGCAGCAGAGATCACGCAGTACACTCCGTCAGATGTCATGGGCGAGAATTTGGTCGAGAAGTTCATCACGGAAGACTACCGTGAGGCGGTCGGTTTTGTGCTGTCAAAGGCGCTTAATGGAACGGAGACTGCAAACTTTGAGTTTCCATTGATCACAAAGACCGGTCGACGAGTGGAGATTTTGCTGAATGCCACGTCACGTTTCAATGAGCTTGGTGAAGTGATAGGTATGGTTGGTATCGGTCAAGATATCACTGACCGCATTGCTCAGGAGCAAGAGTACACCAGACTGATCGACAAGGCGAATGCACCGATCTTCGGTGTTGACGTGAATGGCGCAGTGAATATTTGGAACCGAAAAGCGGCAGTTATCACTCAGTACGAGACGGAAGAGGTGATCGGTGAGAATCTGGTGAACAAGTTTATCTCGGAAGACTATCGTGAAGCAGTCGCCACCGTGTTCGCGAAAGCTCTGGAAGGCGACGAGTCGGCAAACTTCGATCTCCCGTTGATTACAAAGACTGGTCGTAAGGTGAACATTTTGTTGAACGCGACGGCACGGTTTGATCAGCATGGTGACATTGTTGGCGTCGTGGGTATCGGTCAAGATATCACTGAGCGTATGGCGCAAGAGCAAGAGTACACGCGTTTGATTGACACAGCTAATGCGCCGATCTTCGGTGTGGACGTGAATGGTTGCGTGAATATTTGGAACAAGAAGGCAGCAGAGATCACGCAGTACACTCCATCCGATGTCATGGGCGAGAACCTGGTCGAGAAGTTCATCACG
The DNA here is from genome assembly GCA_006386115.1 of Globisporangium splendens. Lineage (NCBI taxonomy): Eukaryota > Oomycota > Peronosporomycetes > Pythiales > Pythiaceae > Globisporangium > Globisporangium splendens. Next base: position 201,291 of record VFIW01000063.1, on the reverse strand, counting down.
GAAGACTACCGCGAGGCAGTTAGGTTCGTGTTGACTAAGGCGATCGATGGTGTTGAAACAGCCAACTTCGAGTTCCCTCTCATGACAAAGACCGGTCGACGAGTGGAGATTTTGCTTAACGCTACATCCCGATTCAACGAGCATGGTGAAGTGATGGGTATGGTTGGTATCGGTCAAGATATCACGGATCGCATTGCTCAAGAGCAAGAATACACGCGTTTGATTGATTCGGCGAATGCGCCGATCTTCGGTGTGGATGTGAATGGTTGCGTGAATATCTGGAACAAGAAGGCAGCAGAGATCACGCAGTACACTCCGTCAGATGTCATGGGCGAGAATTTGGTCGAGAAGTTCATCACGGAAGACTACCGTGAGGCGGTCGGTTTTGTGCTGTCAAAGGCGCTTAATGGAACGGAGACTGCAAACTTTGAGTTTCCATTGATCACAAAGACCGGTCGACGAGTGGAGATTTTGCTGAATGCCACGTCACGCTTAAACGAGCATGGTGAAGTGATGGGTATGGTTGGTATCGGTCAAGATATCACTGACCGCATTGCTCAGGAGCAAGAGTACACCAGACTGATCGACAAGGCGAATGCACCGATCTTCGGTGTTGACGTGAATGGCGCAGTGAATATTTGGAACCGAAAAGCGGCAGTTATCACTCAGTACGAGACGGAAGAGGTGATCGGTGAGAATCTGGTGAACAAGTTTATCTCGGAAGACTATCGTGAAGCAGTCGCCACCGTGTTCGCGAAAGCTCTGGAAGGCGACGAGTCGGCAAACTTCGATCTCCCGTTGATTACAAAGACTGGTCGTAAGGTGAACATTTTGTTGAACGCGACGGCACGGTTTGATCAGCATGGTGACATTGTTGGCGTCGTGGGTATCGGTCAAGATATCACTGAGCGTATGGCGCAAGAGCAAGAGTACACGCGTTTGATTGACACAGCTAATGCGCCGATCTTCGGTGTGGACGTGAATGGTTGCGTGAATATTTGGAACAAGAAGGCAGCAGAGATCACGCAGTACACTCCGTCAGATGTCATGGGCGAGAATTTGGTCGAGAAGTTCATCACAGAAGACTACCGTGAGGCAGTTAGGTTGGTGTTGACTAAGGCACGATGTGTTTGAAACAGCCAACTTGGTTCCCTCTCATGACAACAGACCGGTCGACGATTGGAGATTTTTGCTTACCGCCACATCCCGATTCAACGAGCATGGTGAAGTGATGGGTATGGTTGGTATCGGTCAAGATATCACGGATCGCATTGCTCAAGAGCAAGAATACACGCGTTTGATTGATTCGGCGAATGCGCCGATCTTCGGTGTGGACGTGAATGGTTGCGTGAATATCTGGAACAAGAAGGCAGCAGAGATCACGCAGTACACTCCGTCAGATGTCATGGGCGAGAATTTGGTCGAGAAGTTCATCACGGAAGACTACCGTGAGGCGGTCGGTTTTGTGCTGTCAAAGGCGCTTAATGGAACGGAGACTGCAAACTTTGAGTTTCCATTGATCACAAAGACCGGTCGACGAGTGGAGATTTTGCTGAATGCCACGTCACGCTTAAACGAGCATGGTGAAGTGATAGGTATGGTTGGTATCGGTCAAGATATCACTGACCGCATTGCTCAGGAGCAAGAGTACACCAGACTGATCGACAAGGCGAATGCACCGATCTTCGGTGTTGACGTGAATGGCGCAGTGAATATTTGGAACCGAAAAGCGGCAGTTATCACTCAGTACGAGACGGAAGAGGTGATCGGTGAGAATCTGGTGAACAAGTTTATCTCGGAAGACTATCGTGAAGCAGTCGCCACCGTGTTCGCGAAAGCTCTGGAAGGCGACGAGTCGGCAAACTTCGATCTCCCGTTGATTACAAAGACTGGTCGTAAGGTGAACATTTTGTTGAACGCGACGGCACGGTTTGATCAGCATGGTGACATTGTTGGCGTCGTGGGTATCGGTCAAGATATCACTGAGCGTATGGCGCAAGAGCAAGAGTACACGCGTTTGATTGACACAGCTAATGCGCCGATCTTCGGTGTGGACGTGAATGGTTGCGTGAATATTTGGAACAAGAAGGCAGCAGAGATCACGCAGTACACTCCATCCGATGTCATGGGCGAGAACCTGGTCGAGAAGTTCATCACAGAAGACTACCGTGAGGCAGTTAGGTTCGTGTTGACTAAGGCAATCGATGGTGTTGAAACAGCCAACTTCGAGTTCCCTCTCATGACAAAGACCGGTCGACGAGTGGAGATTTTGCTTAACGCTACATCCCGATTCAACGAGCATGGTGAAGTGATGGGTATGGTTGGTATCGGTCAAGATATCACGGATCGCATTGCTCAAGAGCAAGAATACACGCGTTTGATTGATTCGGCGAATGCGCCGATCTTCGGTGTGGACGTGAATGGTTGCGTGAATATTTGGAACAAGAAGGCAGCAGAGATCACGCAGTACACTCCGTCAGATGTCATGGGCGAGAATTTGGTCGAGAAGTTCATCACAGAAGACTACCGTGAGGCGGTCGGTTTTGTGCTGTCAAAGGCGCTTAATGGAACGGAGACTGCAAACTTTGAGTTTCCATTGATCACAAAGACCGGTCGACGAGTGGAGATTTTGCTGAATGCCACGTCACGTTTCAATGAGCATGGTGAAGTGATGGGTATGGTTGGTATCGGTCAAGATATCACTGACCGCATTGCTCAGGAGCAAGAGTACACCAGACTGATCGACAAGGCGAATGCACCGATCTTCGGTGTTGACGTGAATGGCGCAGTGAATATTTGGAACCGAAAAGCGGCAGTTATCACTCAGTACGAGACGGAAGAGGTGATCGGTGAGAATCTGGTGAACAAGTTTATCTCGGAAGACTATCGTGAAGCAGTCGCCACCGTGTTCGCGAAAGCTCTGGAAGGCGACGAGTCGGCAAACTTCGATCTCCCGTTGATTACAAAGACTGGTCGTAAGGTGAACATTTTGTTGAACGCGACGGCACGGTTTGATCAGCATGGTGACATTGTTGGCGTCGTGGGTATCGGTCAAGATATCACTGAGCGTATGGCGCAAGAGCAAGAGTACACGCGTTTGATTGACACAGCTAATGCGCCGATCTTCGGTGTGGACGTGAATGGTTGCGTGAATATTTGGAACAAGAAGGCAGCAGAGATCACGCAGTACACTCCGTCAGATGTCATGGGCGAGAATTTGGTCGAGAAGTTCATCACGGAAGACTACCGTGAGGCGGTCGGGCTTGTGCTGTCCGAGGCACTTGATGGTGTTGAAACAGCCAACTTCGAGTTCCCTCTCATGACAAAGACCGGTCGACGAGTGGAGATTTTGCTTAACGCTACATCCCGATTCAACGAGCATGGTGAAGTGATGGGTATGGTTGGTATCGGTCAAGATATCACGGATCGCATTGCTCAAGAGCAAGAATACACGCGTTTGATTGATACGGCGAATGCGCCGATCTTCGGTGTGGATTCAAATGGTTGCGTTAATATTTGGAACCGGAAGGCTGCTGATATTACTCAATACACGAATGCCGACGTCCTTGGAGAAGATCTTGTGGAAAAGTTTATTTCGGAGGAGTATCGAGCACCCGTACGCAGTGTGCTGGAGAAGGCGTTTGAAGGTGTCGAGACTGCAAACTTCGAGTTTCCATTGATCACAAAAAGCGGTCGACGTGTTGAGATCCTTCTGAATGCTACACCAAAGTTTGACCAACAGGGGAAGATTGTTGGAGTCGTTGGTATTGGCCAAGATATTACCGATCGCATTGCCCAAGAACAAGAGTACAGCCGTTTGATCGACACTGCAAACGCTCCAATTTTTGGAGTTGATGCCAACATGTGCGTCAACATCTGGAATAAGAAAGCCGCACAAATCACGAGTTATTCTATCAGCGAAGTAATGGGTGAAAACCTGGTCGAGACGTTCATATCTCCAGAGTTCAGACCGATTGTTGCGGAAGTCTTGTCGAAGGCATTGCAAGGAATCCAGACGGCAAACTTTGAGTTTCCTCTAATTACCCGGCCAGGCACGAGAATCGAGATCTTGCTCAACGCGACACCACGAAATGACTCGAACGGGAATATTGTTGGTGTGGTTGGTATTGGCCAAGACATCACCGACCGTATTGCACAGGAACATGAGTATTTTCGTTTGATTGATACTGCAAATGCTCCTATCTTCGGTGTGGACACGAACGGGTGCATTAACGAGTGGAACCAAAAGATTGTCGAAATCACGGGATATCAAAAAGCGTCGGTCTTGGGGCTTTCCTTGGTCAACACGTTTATTATCCCTGAAAGTCGTCAGCAAGTGCGTCAGCTTCTGAATCAAGCTTTGATTGGTATCGATGTTGGAGAAATGGAGCTTCCGATGACCACGAAGCGCGGGAGTTTCTTGCTGCTTCTTGTGAATGCATCGAGTAAGAAGGATATGCACGGCAATATTCGAGGTGTGATCGGTGTTGGCCAAGATTATACCGCTCGGAAACATATGGAGCAAGCGAAGGTGAACTTCTTGGCGTCGTTCAGCCACGAATTACGCACCCCTCTGAATGGTGTGCTTGGTATGCTGGAACTTCTGAAGGAACAAAAACTTGCTGCGCGGAACGAAAGATACGTTCATATGGCGTATGTCTCGGGATCGTTGCTGCTCAACTTGATCAACGATATTCTCGACCTGTCAAAGATCGAAGCTGGGCAACTCGAGATTACTGCCGCTCCATTCCAAATGAATGAACTGCTGGACTACTCGATTGAAATCTTCAAGTTTAAGGCAGGGGAGCGTGGACTCAAACTTGAGATGAAATGCGACGACAACGTCCCGAAAATTGCCATTGGTGATGTCGTTCGTCTTCGCCAAGTGCTTCTGAACCTGCTCTCGAATGCCATCAAGTTTACCAATAAGGGTAGCATTACTGTGTCGTGCAATGTCGTGCACGCTCCTGACTTACCCAAGGCGTTCAAACGGCTGCTGTTCCAAGTCATCGATACAGGCATCGGTATGGACGCCGAAGAGAAGTCCCGGTTGTTTTCCCTCTTCACGAAACTGGAGCGAACTCGACAAAATAATCCAACAGGATCCGGCTTGGGGCTTGCGATTTGCAAGCAGCTCGTGGAGCTGATGGACGGCCAAATTGAAGTAGATAGTGAACTGGAGCTCGGAAGTAACTTTTACTTCACTGTTGTCGTACGCTTGGTGGATGAAGACAGCGGTTCGCAAAATCTGCTCTACGCCTCCGATGATGAATACCTCATCAATTCCTCGGCGAAGATGTTAACGTCCGGATCGGCTGGTGGAGGCTCAAATGTGAACTCAAACGAAAGTACTGGAAGCCTCACTCTAAACGGTCCATCAATGCCGATCGTGGTCCCAACTCAGGCTCGCATTTTGGTTGTCGAAGACAACGATTTCAACTGGGAAGTGGTCAAATGCTATCTTCAAGAAGATGATCATCTTTTGCAGTGGGAAGTAAATGGCCACGAGGCGGTCAACGCTTACATCAAGCATTACTTGGAATTTGATCTGATCTTTATGGATTGCGAGATGCCAGTCATGGATGGCTACACAGCAACAGCCACGATTCGTCAGTTCGAGCAAGATAACCATCTTCCTCGTATTCCAATTTTGGGGCTGACTGCGTACGCGATGAGTGGAGATCGACAGAAGTGCTTGGAGGCTGGTATGGACGAGTTTATGGTGAAACCGATTTCGAAGTCGAGTTTGCTTCAAGCCATTAGACAGTGGATGCGCATCCGATACCTTCGACAAAAGAACGCGAACGAATCTGCGTCAAATACGACAACCGATTCTACTGCTGCCCTGCCAAATGCTGGAACCCCTACTGCTGGAGTAATGAACAACAGTGGGCGTCTAAAGCATGCTCCACTGTCGAATCCAATGGTTGCGCCGACACCACGAAACTCATTTGATGGCGCGACGAACGAAGAAAATGAGGCAGCGATGCCAAGGTTAGCACCGGCATCACGCCACATGCAGCAGTTGGACCTTGCACGTGCGATATCAAATCTCGAACTGGACGATCCAATGTCGATCGGTCGCCAAGGTGGACAAGCTTTCCGCACAGCCCCACCGAGTAATTCGATCTTCAGTTTAGGCACTGGTTCACTTTTCGGCGGCAGCACTGGGCGATCTGCAAGTAGCGGTTTATTGAACTTCCAGCGAGATGCCAGTGGATCAATCGTTGACCCCCCGGACTGGAAACAGCTTTCGAAGACGTCGACAACGCTGCCGTACACGAAGGAGCCACTGTATATCAGTACTTCACCCAAGAACTCGGAGCAACGGTCTTCCTATCCGAAGAACCCGACTTTGTGGAGCCACCCGCCGTTCAAGAAAGAGCCTCAGCTGAGCCCGCTGTCGTTGGAGAAGAGCATAGAGGATGCCACAAAGAACGCTCCATTAGACAACCTGACGGACAACCCTGCGTATAATTTTGCGAGTTTATTACACGCACCACCTCCCCAACAAGAGATCATCAGTGACCCTCTCCCTCTTCGAAGAGCACAGACGGACGGTGACATCACATCAGCATCCACGCCGGCCGCCGATCCGATGAACATTGTGATTCCAGAGGGCGATCCTGTCAATTACTCACTTGGTGTGGAGCAATGTGGAGGACGAGAAGAACTTTTCCTGAACCTTCTTGAAAAATTTGCACTGGGATGCGAAAGCTCGATGGCAAGAATACTTTCTGCGCATGAGAGCAACGACATTGTTCTTACAAGAAGAGAAGCTCACTCGCTGAAGGGGTCGTCAGCGTATGCCGCGGCGCTACGAGTATCGAAATCCGCCTACCGTGTTCAAGTTGCGTGCGACCGACTTCTCGACACGCATGGAGGTGCTGCAGGCTTTTCAGCTGATGCTCCAATTGATCCGATTTCGAAGCAACTCGTGGACGACTCGGTGATGCTGCTCAAAAAAGAGCACAGACTGCTCACCGGGTACCTGCGTCGCAACTTCTTGTTCCGCGGCACCAACCCACCAACGACAACCCGACAAACCAGCGTCGACCATCACGATAGACCGACAGCTCCGTGTGCTCTGATGTAAACCTCGTTTCGAGCAAACGATAATTTTAATGAATTCATGTGATGCATACAAAAGTCTAAACAACTGCGCTGCTCAGGTGTCATCGAGTTTCTTTTCAGTCGAATCACGAAACAGCCAAATGACGTTCCAATTCTACGATTTCATTGCTTTTTTTAAATAACACGTGCATCTTGCAAGTTTCTACCACCGAAATAAAACCTACATGCAACTAACTGGACACGAAAGGAGAACAAAATACCAGAGAATGCTGCCGCCACGATCGCTTTCGATCTTTCTTTGTTCCTTCATCACGCGACAGATGCGATCTCGTGGGAAAACACCTGCGTCTCCAGGAACGACCGGTAGAAAGCCTGCTCGCTCGCCGGCAGCTGCTGCAGGAATGCGATGCGATCGAACACCACCACGTAGTCAAAGTCATCCGACAGCACGTATCGATACTCCTCCAAGCGGTACAAGATCTGCGCAATGGTCTGCTGGAAGCAATGCCGCACCTGTCGTTCCGGAAAGCGACGCGATTGCGGCGATACTGGGCCGCACATCGGCACGTAGTCGCTGAAAAACACACGCGGCTTCAGCAATTGGTACAAGTTGGTCGTCAGCGGCTGACGCAATTGCTCTGGGATCTGCGGCTGCACGGTGGAGCTCAGCGAGTTTGTATCCAAGTCCACCATCACGATGCTGTCGCAGCTTCCTTCACGAGACAGCATCTCGAACAACTCCTTCCTGTAGCTCGAGTGGACTCCAAAGAGGTATGGCGTCGGGCACTGGAGGCATTCCAGCATGCTCTTCGGAAGGATTGGCGCAAACACGTGACTCCATACCAGCGGCGAGATTAGACTTTTCAATGTCTCACCGACACATGTGAGCACAGAGTACCGAGAACTCACGAGTACCACTTGGCGCTCCAGCAGCATGCATGTCACCAACGCAACCACGTTTTCCACCGACAGGCAGTTGAACAATTCTTCCATCGAGAAGTCCACATAGTTGTTCAGACTCGGAAGGAGTGGTGACGACGCAGCGACAGTCGTGAAGTCGAAAGGCGACAGCAACTCAGACATTTGCGGATCCGTTGGCACCCAATTTGGATCGTGAAAGTACGGGTCGTCAGACTTCATCCCAACGTGCATGTCGTTCAGGCGCTTCTTCAGCGTATCTAAGATTGGATAGCGACTGATCAGACACAATCCCACTGGCACGTACACCTCCAATCCCTCGGCTTCACGCAAGACGAGCTCCAGTGGACCCAGTTGCGATTCATCACTCTGGGGCACATATCTCGTCAGACACGCGCCGTAAAATGCCTTTTCCGAGTTTCCGATCGTCATATGGAACAATTTCGGCTCCGGACAGGTCTTCGCACGGATGATCTCCGCTCCAGACGGGCAGAAGAAAGCTTCAACATGGTCAGGGATGGCATGGTGGTGGCGCATGTCAGCATCCTTCGACGCCAACGTATGCAACACGTTCTTCTCGATGTGTGGATTCGACTTGTCGCTCACATCTAACCGGAATCCAATGACTGAGCTGATCAGCGACTTGCTCGGAGACTCGCCGCGAATTTGGCTTTGAAACAAATCCCGCAATGTGAATTTCTTGCTGCGGAAACGCTGTGGCTGATGCGACGGCACGCTCATACAGTGGAACAGCTCCTGCAACGTGGTCATGCTGGACTCCGAGGAGCTGCTGTTGCTGCTGCTCATCATCGATTCTTCGGGAGACTCCACATTGCGCATCGAACCTGATCCGCACGGGCTCAGCAAGCGACTTTGGTAGCAGGACACCAGCGATTTGAACGATTCACTGCCCATGAACCGCACAAAATGGTTCACTTTCAGATTGTACTCGATCACAGACGAGATACGCTGGACTGTTCGAAGCATCACTTCCGCATCTGCCAGTGAAAAGCTGCCGGCTTCGAGGCAGCAAGCAACGCGTCGTTCGTAATCTTCAAGCAGTTCACGCTCTGCCTCGCCCACAAACGTCACAAACGCACTCGCATCGATCACCAAATACTTGGACGAAATTCGGCTTCCGACACCAAGGATCTGTTCAATGAGCTCCCCTGCTTGTTGGTAGGCAGCGTCCAGTTTCTCTTCCTGTTGTTCGTCGTCGTCTTCATCTTGATCTGGATCACGCTCATCGTTGCGAATATCGGCTCGTGCCGCGCTAATGAATCCCTGCAGCAACGGGATCAAGTGGTACCGGAAATCCATCCACAGACTCAACTGTTCATGCGTTCGTTCCTTGAAGAGAAACACCCAAAACACACTGCACAGGCGTCGGTTTCCAAGCACACGCTCAATGGTCAGGTATGATGACGACTTCGACACCGACGATGGTGGCACAGGCACAGAATCTGTCAAGTCGAGAGGAACCGAGGCTTCCGACGCGGCAGACATCGAAGTCTGCTCCTGTGCGACTGCTGTTTCTTCGGCGACTAGTGCGTATGTGAGGCGCGCATTGCTGAGTAACTCGGTGTACTCCTTCGTCTTGGCAAACTGGTCGAAACTCGGCTGCAACGCCTTCTTGACAGCGATTTCGGCATCGAGAAACAGATCCACTTTCGACGACAACCCCGAGCACATCATCAGATCGTTGCGCAAAAAGCTGCCAAAGCTCCACACTGACTTGTTCAGGATCTTCATGTTTTCCGACGCGATGTCGAGAAACGAGTCTTTGCTCATGAACTTGGAGATGATCTTGCTCGCGTACAGTTGGCGGTGGTGGTTGCGGCGCGTCTGGTCCGCCGCGTCGTCGTCGTCAGTGTCCACCACAGCGTTCAACGCGGCACCCTCGTTGTTCGCATAGTCGGACTTTTGCAGATGACCGCCGTCACCGTCGCCCGCACCAATAAGTTTCTTGAATTCATCCACACTCACCCTGAACGCACACGCACAATACACCCACGACAGTCAGAAAACACACAAGAACAAAATGGTAATGAAACGAAAGCACGCTTCCCACGCACACCCATACAGACACATATATACGGTAAACTCACAGGAACAGGAGACGCGCAAAGCCTTTCTTGTCGTGGACCGACAAGTACTGTAGGAAAATCGAGTGCATGTGCGAATCGCGCACGACGTCGTCCAGCGTCAGCGACAGCTCGTGTCGACGGTCCTGCTCCTCTGTCCGTTCATAGAGCGACGCTGACGTCGGCATCACGACCGACACGGGCGCGGGCGACAGCAGCGGCAGCTGCGTGCCTGTCGTTGTCGTCTCGATGGCCGTCGCGGGCATGCTGTTTATTTGCTTGTTTCTTGGAGAAATGGAACGTCGACACAGAATGCAAATGGGACGCAGCAGAAGCGACCGAGTACGCGATGAAGACAGTGAAGGGGTCGCGCACGTATGGGGTTCTCTAGGTACGACACGAGCGAGCGAGGGCTTCAGCCGCGCTCTTCCTTCTTCGTGCGTTGGGCTTTTGCGCGTTTGTCGCGTTGCGGCAGTGGCCTTTGTCGGCATCATTCTCTGCTGGTGTTACTTCAGAGTGTTACTTTTCTTCACAGGAGGGACAGGGAGCAGGGGAGGCTGTGTAACATGTGCAAGCGATGGGACAGACTCAGAATGACTGTCCCACTCTCCTTAATACTCAGACCGACTTGAACTCGTCCACAAGGTACAGTCAGTCAGTCAGTCGGATCAAGGAAAGTGAGCCAAGCGCTGTTGCCAACGAGCAGCTGGCAAGTCGGCGCCGTCATGAGCCACAACACGCGAACCCGCTATATGTATACGCGGGGAGGTGGGTATTTATGCACGAGTATTACGGCCGTCCATAATAAGAATGTAAAGGCGCATTTGGAGTGCAACGCGCGTATTTTTTTGACACTGGATCTTGATGGACTTGGGTGTCTTGTGCTTCAGACAGGCAAATACTGTAGTGCCAGCAGCAGCACGTTGAAACAACAATGTGACAATCACGTTGGGTTTCTCACTCACGGGGTAACGCTCTAAGAAAACCTATCGATAACGCGCTTGGGCTGATTATTTACAATAGAAGGCAGCGTGATCTACCGACTTATTTGTGCTTGAAGTTTCTTCTTGTGATGGCGGTCACCTGCGTTAAAACGTGGAACTTCCAGTGTCAATGTGCGTGTGGGATAAGGTCACTCTCACTTGCACACACTCACTTGCTCATTCCACGCAGCCGCCTACAGTGGTGTTCCATTTGAGCTGAAGTAACACAACACAGATCACAACCCTGTCCTCAAAAAAACAAAAATGTACTCGAGGGAGGCACAAAAAATTGAGTCAAAAATCCCAAAATGGTTTTGTTGTTCCACCACCCATTCACCCATCCACCCACGAACAAACGTCACAACCTTATCAATTTATATCCTGCACCATATCATATTGCGGAGTTGGAGCACTCCCTCTATCATGTTGTACGTGTCATGTGGGTTGGCCATCAAGTCATATCTTTTTTTTTCCTCACACATTCAGGGAAACGCAGAGAAGAAGCAAAGGGGAAAGGAAACATGGCGGATGCGGCTCCAGAAGCGACTTCTGCGCGCGGATCCGCAGCAGCGACAGGACCTGCGCGTCGAGGTGGCGGCCGCGGTGGTGCGGGTCGCAGTGGTCGTAGTCGCCCAAGTGGTGCCACGGTGTCTGGAAGACCCGACGAGTCAAAACCGCCGGCGAAGAAGAAATCCGCCAAGGGGAAAGACGATGCAGCGCTACTGGCGTCCTCGCCGCCTCTGGCTATCGACACAGAAGCCAGCAAACCGAAAGCGCTGACGCCTGTCGAGTCGCTTGTGGAAGCGATCCGCGCCAACGACATGAACGCCTTCCGCGCCGTGCTGGCAGCGAACGCCGAGACGCTCAACGTGAACACGCAGCGCACGCGCGACGGAGACACGGTGCTAGTGGAAGCGTGTCGCTACGCGCGTCGGGAGATGATGTCGTTGTTGCTACAGGGAAAGGAATTAGCCCATGTATCAGATGTGCATGTCGCGTCGACTAACAAGAAAGCGAATCGCCTGGGACTCACGCCGTTGATCGCGGCGTGCATGACTCTGGATGCGACCATTGTCGACCTGCTGCTAGCGCAAGAAGCTTCATCGAGCGTGAACGTTGTGCAAATGTACGGTCGCGTGAATGCGTTTGTCGTGTGTGCGCTCTTCAGTGTGGCGAATGGCCACACTGAGGAGCAAGCGCAGCGTGCGATCGCGATCTTACAAAAACTACTGACGTACGCGAAGGAGAAGGACAAATTGCAGGACGTGTTCACGTTCGAGACGGAGAAGGGTAACCGGCTGATGCACATCGTCGCGGGTCTGTCGAACTGGCAGGGCGTGGAGCTCTTGCGGTCGTTTGGCGCCGATTTCGAGTGCATCAACCGTCTCGGCAAGTCGCCCTTGCGCATGGTCGAGTACAATGCGTTTGAGCGCCGCTCGTTTGCATTTTGCGAGCCTTCGCGACCGGATGCAAAGAAGAAAAAGAACAAGAAGCGCAAGACCGGCAAGCAAGGAGGAAATGGAGATTCTGCCACGGACGCGGATGAAAAAGAACCAGCGATTCTCGCGGAACCCGAAAGCGAAGCAGGTGCGTTCTGTGTATGTCTGTCTTTGCTGTCTGCATGCAGGAATGTACGAGTGGTGACATGTGGACTGGGTGCAACACAATGCAAACCCAATACAGACAAGCAAACCCGAATCACGAGGCGAAAACTAGACCGGAAAGCAGAGATCCCACTGCTCACGCGCACTTACGTCGAGCTCGCCAAGGCCGTCGGTGCGTACTCTAATATTTGCATATAAGCTGGGGATATGGCTACTGGGTGCATTCTCATGTCGTGAAACATGTGTGTGTTTCTGTATATTCGTACGTGTGACAGGTTTCGCGCCGTTTTTTGACCGCAAGAGGGAAACCATCGTTGGTTTTCAGATGCGAAGCTGCGTGTTGGGCCACGTTGGGTTTGTGAATCTTGCGAATGAGGTACGTGAGCAAGAGCATTCACATTTTATTCACGCCAAGCATGGGTTTGCAATGATCGGCGCTCACGTTCTTTTTACTATGTGGGTGTGTACAAAATCTACAGTTTGCCAGCGCATCCGACGAGAGAAAGCCTTTCCTTATCGATGGTCTTGTGTACACGTTGGTGTCGTTGTACCCGACAGTTCTCAAACGACCAAAGGAGTATCGAGAAGTTTGGGAGAATGCGCTGCGTATCAAGCCTCTTGCTTCTGTGACGGCAGGAGTAACGTACGCGAACAGCGAGCAGTCTTTTGCAGAATCTACGACGCTAACGCCTGCCGCATTCAAACTGCTTGTGGAGCACCTACTGTCCAACTATAGTCTCTCGCGACGGGTCAAGACGATGAGCATGGTCTTGATGCAACTGTGTTCGCCGTACGCTGGTGTCAGTCCTCTATCACGTGATAGTGCACCCCCACTGGATCAACTCTCGGACGTGGCCTTTTACCGATCTATCACACAGACGCTGTACCGTTCAGGTTGGTTGATGTGGACTCGCTTTGCTTTAGACTCGCCATACACTTGTGGGCTCACTTGCTCTTCGCTTTGCAAAATGTACAGGCACCAAGCTTCTCTTCTGCATTTTCGATCGCACAGATATCGAGGAAGACGAGAGCTACGATGAAGAGATCGAGTTTCATTTGCTCATTGCGTTGACGGAGCTGCTTCTGCAGTTTTTTGCACCATATGCCAACACCATTCAAGACAAGAGCAGCAGTACGGCTGCGTCGTGCGGAAATGTTACCGCAATGTTCCAAAAAGCGATCGAGCCCGTGAAGGATTTGTGGCCGCTTGTCCAAGCAGCACTGCATGGCCTCGATGATGCGATCTCGACACCGCAGCGTTTTTCGCTGCTGATGCACATCATTCAAGTGTTTGAGCAACTGGAAGCCAGCTTTTTGGCGGACGAAGCAGGAACATTGGTCAAGCTGTACAAGGTAGGCTTTTTATTTCCCATTTTGAGTGGCAATTGTCTGACGAACTAACCACTATTGCACTTGCTGCGTGATACCAACCACAAAACAGATCATGAAGCAATTTGTGAAGAAGGAAGCCACGAAGAAGCGCATCGACAATTACATCTCAAGCCAAGTGCACCTTCTTCAAACGATTGCGAACGCATTTCCTCTACCATCTTCATTTTTAGACAAAGTGCTCTCGGAGAAGAACAAACTGGACATTCTCTTGCGCTCAGACCCAAAGATTTTGGGGCTCGACTTGTACGCGCTAGCTCCACTTGACGATGTGATTCGACTGGAGCACAAAGTCGATTATCTCGGCGCATTGGCTGAAGAACAGAGCGGCTCCGTTTCTATCTCAATCAGTCGTGCGTCCGCGTCTAACTATGTCGATTTTATCCTGCAGCAAGTTCTCAGTACCAATGTGCGGAGCTTGAAGGGGGAGCTGAATATCACACTGATCAATGAACCAGGCGTGGGCATCGGCGTTGTTCGCGAGTTTTTCCAGATCGTACAGAAGTGCTTTCTCAATCCGAATTACTCTGGTGATGACTCGGCAGCTGATTTGGATAATCAAACACTTTCTTCTCACGTCACTGAAATTGGGTCGCAGTGGCTTCAGCTTGCACGCTCCCAAAGTCCAACGAGAAGCGAGAATTCCAGGGTAACATCTTGTAACAAGGAGCCCGAGGCTTCTGAATCATCCATCGGTGACCTCGTGAAGTTATTCCCGCTATTCGAGTACGTGGACAAGGAGAAGAAACGCGATGAAGTTCGCATCACAGCTCGAAAGTTGCGCGTCAGAAAGAGCGTGATTGAGGCCAAGAAGCGCGAGAACCAACTCAGCTTGAGCCAAGAGGACGTGGTGGTTAGTCAAGCGGAGGTCAATGCGCTGAAAAAGTTGTATCAGTGTGTGGGACGGTTGATGGGTCTCGCGATTCGCAACCATCAACCTTTGGACGTGAATTTCTCACTGCCTCTGTGGAAGTTCATCATGTTTGAAAAAGTGTCGTGGGAAGAGTATTGCGGATCGAATGAAGTCTTTAAGCGCAGTCTGCAGTTTGTGCTCGACCACAACTTCGACGCGTCTCCCCTGGAGATGTATTTTGAGTTTACCGCCGAAGTGACGATCGCAGATGATTTAGATCCCGAAAAAGTGAACGGCGAGCAGACATCTGAGCTATCAACTACGATGGAATTGCAGCTGCCTCAGAAGGGAGGGCTCGCTCACACGACTGTGACCAACGCAAACAAGCACCAGTATGTGAAGCTGCGAGCGCAACAATTCTTTTTTGGCAACGAGCTGGAATACTACAAGAAGCTACGCGAGGGTTTGCTGGATACGACCCACAGAACGGATCTGAAGTTGTTTCGACCAAAAGAACTGCAGCGGCTTGTACGTGGGGAGCGCGAAATTGATTTTGCGACCATGAAGAAGAGTATGCTGTACTCGAAAGGCGCGTCGCCGGATCACGGGGTGATTCAGAGTTTTTGGGAGGTTGTGGAAGAATTCGATCAGGTGCAGCGAGAGAAGCTGCTCACGTTCTGGTCGGGCTCCCCGCAGCCGCCTCTTTTTGGCTTTGTGTCGAACCACCGATCGATGAACTCGGTAAGAGTCCTGTTTCGTATTCTTCTCTTGCTTCTTGAGAAGCTCCAACGAACTAACGTCGTTTCAATCTGCTTCAGGATACGGCGTTATGGTACGTCGATGTCGATGCTCGGATGAAGATCAACCAACTTCCCATGGCTAATACTTGGTAAGTTCTGTCGTTGAGTGGCAAGTCATAGCTTTGACATGGATCGTGTCTCTAAACACCTGCATCTTCTTTTTGTAGCGACCGCCGATTGATTCTCCCAGACTACCCATCGAAAGATGTGCTTAACCAGAAACTTTTGACCGCATTAGAGCATGGCGCAGTCGGGTACGATCGGATGTAAGAAGGACTTAGGAAGCTCATCGATGTGATGCGTTGAAAAAATGTTCGGATGATTGTGTTAAAGCAGCTATTGGTTCTAGAAGAGAAAGAAGGACCAAGAAAGGCAACCAACATGACAAACAGGAGCTACAAATGCAAGTTTTACGACGGCAAAGAGATTAAATACGAAAAAGCTGTGAATGACGTTTGATGCTGTGGAGCGCTATGCTGACTGGCTGTGATCTGGTGGCCGCGAGACTCGACCAGGTTCATGGAACGACGAAGTAGGCGCTGCCGATTCGGCTGTTGCCACGCGGGTGTATCCTCGTTGTCCACGCGTATCCGTCCCACCAAACCCGAAGAGCGACTGGAAGAACGCGAAAATCACCGTCAACGGACAACAGATGATCTGCTGCGCGCGCTGCAGCCACGCCGTGTCGACCCAGGAGGTGTGTCCAGCAGCCAACGCACTGGTGCCTCGCACAGAGCCCTTCTTCGTCCCAAAGAGCTGCACGGTTGTGCCTGGCCAAACGTCTCCCTTCTTGAGCATCTTTCCTCGGTGAATGAGCCGCGCGTGTTCCCTGCATTCAAGGCACACAAGCGTCACGATCCTCACTCGTAGCCTCTTAGCTACACCAGCAATACAAGACACAAGTACGTACAGATGGAAGAGCGACGCGAGTTTCCGCGCGGGGTCGTCGACGGACCAGATCGACACATTGAGCACGTAGGTCGCATTGCAGAACTTGATGCTCGCGGGAGCCGGCGCATCTGACGCTGTCGTCTCGGTCAGCTGGTGGAGCTGCTTGACCTGCGCGTGGCACGCGGGGCAGCGGTTCTTGCGTCCCGCCAGCTCGCGGCAGATGCAGCGCAGGCAGAACTCGTGCGCGCAGTCCGTGAGGCAGCGCTCTGTCACATCCGGCGGCAGCTCGCGCTCACAGAGAAGACACGGCGCCGCGGCGCTGCTCCCGCTCATCTTCACGTGCGATGATTTATTCGCGTGTTTGCATGCTGAAAGAGAAATCTTTGGTATACGTCAACAAGTGTATACCAACACAAGCTCGAAATATAACCCGGTTTTCTAAAGGTAATATCAAATGGTGTCAGTTTCTTTTGTCAGATGCATTCGTACTCATTGAAGTAGCTTTTTGAAACAACTGGTTATTAAAATAACCATTAAAATGGTAGCTCTTCGTTCTGAGAAAAAATGTCGAACTTAGTGGAGCACCACTCAAAAGGGTTGAAATGACGTGAGCGTTTTTGCCTGCAACCCGATGACAATCTTGGCTCTAGTTCGTTGGTTTGCTCTCTCCATTCTTCGCACTTCCGACAGCTGCGAGCGTCTCGAAGAGCGATGAATGGTGCCCAGTCGACACCATTCATTCCGTGGACACTGTCCACGCGGTGCCACATCTGTGTGTTTGGGCAACAGCAGCAAACCATTTTCGGAGAGGCGACATCTGAACTATGTCAGTCCTTCTGTGGAAATGTGTGTGGCGAGGCGGGTCGCTCCTCCGTTGCTGTCTTCACAGACTCGCATTCCCGACGTCGACATTTCAAGGCTTGACATCGTGTGTGTTCTGGATGGAACTGACATCTTTGGTGTGCGCCACATCAACGGCAACTTCAAGCTAGAACCACTGCACTCACATCAATCCAATTCAGCTCGTCAATCATAACAGCCAAACGTCGAATATTAAATGGCAACGGACGACAACAGGTGCGCGAGAAATACAAACAAAGGTCTACTGACGAGGCGCTTTTCTCACCCTCGCCATCATTGCACCATGCACGGGCAGCGTCAGCGAAAAGTCGTACGTGATCTTCTGGTTAGGAAGCAGCTCGACGTCGAATTTGGTGAGGATCCCCGACACGACAAGTTTCATTTCGAGCATTGCGAGGTTCATGCCCAAACACAGGCGTGGACCGGCGTTGAACGCAACAAACTTGAACGCCGATACATTGACGATTTTGCCAGTTTGCGCATCGATCCAGCGATCTGGATTGAATACTTCCGCGTCCGGACCCCAGACGTGTGTCATACGACCTATTCCGTAGAACGGCAAGCCCACGGTGGTGCCTCCGCGGATGAGCGTGCCATCAGAGAGTACGATATCGTGGACAACGTGTTTGGTCTCAAGTGGAACCGATGGATGCAGTCGCAGCGTTTCTTTCAGTGCTGCCTCTAGGTACACAAGGTCTTGAACTTGCTCCATCGTTGAGGTCGCGATCTTGCCACTCGCCAACTCAGGCAGCTTGGCTACGATTTCGGCTCGAATCTTGGCCGCCACTTCTGGGTGGTTGCTCAAATTGTAGAAGAACCAGCTGAGTGCCTGGGCAGTGGTGTCACGTCCAGCGATCAGGAAATTCACGACAATGTCGCGGAGATACTTTGGGTCGAACTCTTTTGCCTCAAACTCAGGGTTCTGGATCGCGTTGTCGAGAAACAGCGATACAATGTCTTTCTCGGTGTCTCCCTTCGCAGATCCATCGTTCGCACGACGACGCTCAAGCGACTTGGCGACGATATCCAGCACCGTATCGTCGATCACCTTCATGTTCTTCTTCAGCCTCCCCTCAGCTCCGACTCCAAGCCATCGCTGGGTCTTCCAGAACCAACCGGGACGAAAGAATCGAAGGATCACCTCACGTTGCGCGCTGTCAAACGCAGTCTGGAAGGGGTGCTCTTCTTCAACATCAAGACACCCCAAGTGGATCCCAAACCCGATTTCCGCAAACGCTTCGATGGTGAATCGGTTAAAGAGCTTGAACAGATCCATCGGGGTGTCGCTATCAGCCGCTCGCTGGAGGATCGTATGCAGCACTTTTGTATGGGTTTGTACCGTTGCCGTCATCGAGTCTCGCAGCGTTCGCATCGTGAACAAATGGCTCGCGGTCTTGCGCTGATGCACCCACTTGGCGTCGTCGACAGCAAAGATGCCTTCGCCGAGCAGATCTTTCACAGCCTCAATAAAGAACGGACCTTTCGGGAAACACGCAAATTGGTGCTTGAGCACGTCTTCAATCACTTGCGGGGTGTACAGCACCGTCATATCGGGTCGTCCAAACGCTTTGATCAAGAAAGGCTCACCCTTGAACTGCTTGCATATCGAGAAGATCCAGTCCTGGAAATCGGGCACATGCCGCACGAGGTCCAGCGTGTTCTCCAGGAACGGCAGCGTCGAGTCTGGACGCCACACCTTTCGGGTCTCGCTCTTGTCCGAATGCGAGCCTTTGGCGGTAACCAGCGCGTGGTACGCGAACGCCAGCACCTGCAACGAGAGGATTCCCAGCAGCACGCTGGTTGCATTGAGCTCCAGCAGCGATCCGAGCGGCAGCATCGTCGTCGTCGCTGGTACCTCGTCAATGCTGAAATGACCACCACACGGTGCCAAACTGCTCCATTGTTTATGGCGCGACACTGTTGCCGGCAACGCCATTGTTCCACAGTATTTTTTACGGTCAACTCGAATCAATGAGGACCAACCAATGTTCGAAGAGCGATACGATGACGAGTTTTTAGACAACCATTTTGGCGAATGAGAGTGAGGTTCTTCAAAAGCTGATCTGATCCCATCACTTCAAGTACCACGGTATATCGTTTCGTTTGCTTGCTGATGGCTCATCACTGGCGGCGTCCCAAAGTGAAGGACGTCTTGTTTAACAACCAGCTCACGAGCCAAGCAGACGTGGACGCTTCTCCTGTACTTGAACCGAGTGAAAGCATGCGGCCATGCCCGTCGATCTTCTCAAAATCAGCGGACTTTCGAAGGGCACAGCAAATCCACTGTGCGTGTCGTTTCGGCGGGCTGGGCATCCATTGCTTGCTTAAAAGTTGACCTTCTCTCAACTTCAGCTTTGGATTGCCATGGCAGTTGACAGAGTGCGAGATACTGGATGCACGTCACTGCACACACAGCCCACCCTGAAGGATTTCTATATAACTGAGGTGGAACTAGAACCACGTCTAGCTCGCCAGCAATCGTAGCACATTGAGTCCACTTCTGAGCAAAAAGGGCTCAGAATCCGGCTCCTGGATGCGCTTTTTGTCCGCGTCGCGCACAAAACTCAGCCTGGATCTCCTCGTTTGTCTTGCCCGATGTCTCGGGGATCATCGCGAACGTGAACAGGTAGAAGAACGCGACCACAGCGATGAACGGGACAAATGAAAAGTCATTCAGCGCGTCCGAGATGTACGGGAACGACACGCCGACCGCGAGGTTGGACGCGTAGTTGAAGAACACGCAGATCGACACGGCCGTTGCACGCACCGAGTCTGGGAATAAATCTGCCATCACAGCGTAGATGAGCGGTCCGACGCTCACGGCGAAGCAGCCCACGTAGGTGCCTGTGAACACGATCGAGAGCTCGGCGATGTTGACGAGAAACGCGATCGTGATCCCAATGCCACTCACGAACATGCCGAGGAACCCGAAGAGCACGATCTTGCGGTAACCGAAGCGCGTGACGAGATACCCCGTGGCGAAGGTCGGCAGCAAGTTCATGGCGTTGATGATGACGCTTCCGATCCGATCGTCGCTGATTCCTGCGTCCTTGAACAGGCTGGAGGAATAGTAGAACACGCCGCTGATACCTGAGAGCTGCTGTCCCGCAGCAAGCCCGATCGCACCGATAAGCTGGAGACGGAATGCTGGCGAGAGAACCTGAGAAAACGGACTCTGCACCGGAGTCTGATGCTTGATGTCGTCCTCGATCGCTAGTTCCATGTCGGAAGCACTCGCCGCACTTGGCTCAAACCAGGTTCGCGCGAGCTCGACGTGGTCTTCCCCATAGATGCGCGCCATGGCGAGTGTCGCCTCGCGTTGCTTTCCGTTTGCGAGCAGCCAGGCTGGGCTCTCGACCAGGAACGAGAAGGCGAGGACTAAGAAGGTCGACCCATACACAATGGGAAACCCTGCAATGTAGCGCCACCCGCTGCTCGTGTTGGCGAAGAAGAATGTGCACACGACAAGCAACGAACCGATCGCAACGCCGAGTTGCACACCAACGCTTAGCGTCTTGCGGAGATGTGGTGGCGAGATCTCGTTGACGTAGCCGCCAGACAGTCCCGTCGCGAAGCCAGAGCAAATGCCAGCGACGGCTCTGCCCACGATGAATACGGCAATGCTCGAGGCACTCGCTTGGATCGCGGCACCGACGATCATAAACAGCGAACTGCCCATGAGCGTCTTTCGTCGTCCATATCGATCCGCCAGACTTCCGCACGAGAGACTACCGATCATACCGCCGACGATCCACGCGTTCACAACGTAGGTCCACTCGGCCTTGGAATGGCCTGGGAACATGAGGCACGTGCCTTCGACAACGGGACGCGCGTCGCAGTCGGGTTGGCTGGCAAACGTCGATAGATTGAGCTGGGAGAGCGACCATCCGAACTGGAAGGGCAGCATGAACGCTACGAGGACACTCGCATAGAGTGCTACCGGTGGCTGAAGCGGAGCTCGCGCCGTTGCGGCGGAGTCGTGGACTGTGGACAATGGTGTGGAGACTTGAACGAAGCCTGAGGTGGTTGAAGTCGGTTGCTCCATCATTTTGCCAGTCGTTTTCTCTGGTGAATGCTCTGTCTGAGAGAGAGGCAATGCTGGAATGAGGACCAACTTTGTGCCTGCTGAGTTGAGGAAACATAGTCGTGAGACCAGCCGCACTGTGCCAGTGTAAATGTCCATCACTCGTGACATCATCTCCATCGCTGAACCCTACTGTGTGTACGTCGTCGTCGTTGTTGTTTTTGCACATTTGTTCTGTACCGTGTGTGCAGTGGTGCTGAGACGGACCATGTCGCACACTTTGCTCAGTGGATTAGATCCTTTCGCTTGGCCTCGTCACCGGGGTGCAGATTACGAATCGCAAGATTACGTGAGACGCGGCACCATGTCGGATCTTTGCTGAGGTGGTGCAGACCCACTACCTACACGTGGGTGTACTAAAATCCTCTACGCGATACACCTCGATATCGCAGCATACAGAGTCCTGATGTTTCGACCTCTACGCGGTGGTTTCACTCTGCTGCAAACATTCCTCTGCGGTCTTAAAATATGAACTTTCTTGTCGTTGGCACACATTCACTCATCTCTCTCTCACTCACTCAACCTGAGCAAACGATGTCGAAGCGCCGCGGCATCGCCGATTCTGTCGGGCAGCAATCCGCAAAGCAACAACCATCGGCCACGTCAAACTCCACCAGCAACCAGAATGACGCCCCACCGAGTGTGCTGCGCATCAAGATCATCTCGATGGGCGAATCCGGGGTCGGCAAAAGCTGCGTCATCAAGCGCTTTTGCGAGGAGAAATTCGTGAGCAAGTACATCTCGACGATCGGCATCGACTATGGCGTCAAGCCCGTACTCGTGCACGGCGAGGAAGTGCGCGTCAACTTCTGGGACCTCTCGGGTCTGCCCGAGTTCCTCGAGGTGCGCAACGAGTTCTACAAGGACACACAGGGCGGGATCCTCATGTTTGACGTTTCGTCGCGGAAAAGCTTTGAGGCGCTCGACACGTGGCTCCGTGAGGCCGTCAAGTTTGGTGGCGGTGCCAAGTTCCCGTGCATCCTCTGTGGCAACAAAGTGGACCGCATGCGCGTCGTGACCGAAGACGAAGCGCGTGCGTACGCGCGGACGAAAGGATTTGCTTACTTTGAGACCTCGGCGTGCACTGATGTGAACATCAACGATGCTCTCCATGCGCTCTTCAACCTCGTAGTCACTCAAATGACCAGGTAGGCAGGAAAGGGCTCCCAGTTTTCTTAGCATGTCCCCTTAGTACAGATAGATGCTATACGCTGTCGCGACACAAAACAAACTATCCTGTAAATGCGACATATTATCCACACACACACCAGAGTCACAATATGAGCTCACTGTGCTTGGATACAAGGTACAAACAGAATTATGAGCGTACATTGGAGAACGTCTCGGACGCGTAGCAGTCGGTCTCGGCGTCCCAAAAGCAGCGACATCCCATCCTGCATCCATTGTAAGACACGAATGTCTTTGCGTGAGTGCTGTATCTGGAGTTAGAATAGAAAGCATTGTGACGTACCGCACTCCTTCACCGCGTTGCTCGCCGATGACGACTTGGACCACGTACTTGCAGCGCGCGTAATTGCAGTCTAGTCAGAAGAGCAAATTAACACGCGGCTCTCATAGGAATGATTTTGGTGCACTTGCGTATACCTTTGAGTTTGGCTTTGACGGCATCGGCGATCTCTTTCGTAAGGACTGACGCGCGGTCGGACTGGTACGTGGCTTTGTCGAGTTTTTCCTGGAGCACCTCACTGATCATTTGTTTCATCTTTGTCGTCGTGGGCCTGTGCAACCCACACACACGATGATCCACCAGATCCCATAGAAACCTGTGCAACAGCAAGGCGTACGTACTTGTTCTTTGGGTTCAACCGCAGCGCTGCGGCGCCTTCGGCTTTCGCTGGAGGCGCCGGCATTTTGCTTCTGTTGTTCCCTTTACCGAAATGAGCTGCACGCATACGCAAAAAAGACAAGGCTCCGAGTCCTTCTTTGCGTCAAAAGATCGCGTCGTTTCGCCGTCTACGACCTTTCGAGTCCCTCATATCTTTTCCAGACCAAGCCGCCTCGGCCATGCTGAAGCAGCAGCAGCAGTGCTGTCTCTACATGGATAGCTTCCTTAACATGCGTTGTGTCATTTACGTTCTCCTTTATCTACGAAACAGACGATGGCAATCCGTGCGTGAAGATCCGCTTCGCTTGCAAGCACTGCAAAATTACAATAGTTGGGTTACAGCGTTGAGAGGAGCCTGAAACAACAGTGGACAGGTTCGGACTTTGCATTCTTCTTTCGCTTCTTTATGTGTATTTCGAGGGTGGCGACTTTCGCCCTGATCGAATCCAAAAATACATCAAGATGGCGCATTTCTGCTGCATCGTGACTGTTGTTTCGTGACTGCTGCATCGACCACTCAATAAACAACATCTCAAGGCAATCCATCTCCGTTCGTGGTACCACGAAATCGATGGCTGCCGTCTACCCGGTCTGTCCACCACCTCCAGTTGCTCCGGCGATGCTGGCGCCGATGCGAGAGCCACCATCGCACAGATTAACAGCGACCACGTCGTCCACTCGAGTTCAATTCCTCCACGTCGTATACAACTGGCTGCTCTGGGCGCTCTTCACGCTTCTCCTCTTTGGGCAGGCATTTGGAATCGTGTTCCCACGGGCTAGCTTACGATTGCGTTTATTTTTGGCCAAGATCCACTCCTCGGTGTCGCAAATATCATCGGCACGAACGACGAGCCGTTTACGGATCGCTCCTATGTGTGCTCGTTGCGCGGTGGCCGAGTGTACAAGCCCTTGCAGCTTCAGATGGCGCTCGATGCGCCAACGGCAGTCGTTGTCGACACCACGGGGTCACACGTGAACGGCTACCGTGTCGTGCAACGCGCGCAGCAGGTAGTACCGGGAGACCCGGTCGTGTACGCAGCGTATGCCAACATGTGCCACCAGATCGCGTCGACGATGGGGGCAATAGTCGATCTCTGCACCGTGTTGGGCTACAACGTGACCAACGACGTTCTCCGCATCGTCGACGACGTCGACAGCACGACCACGAAGCTACTCCGTGACACGCTACCGATCGTGATCCTGCCGTATGCCGACAACTCGCCGTACTCGCGGTACGCGATCCCTGGGTGGGACGGCAGTGCGTGCATGTTTCGTCTTGGCGGAAGGTACCAGGTTGTGAATTGGCCCGATATGGTGTTTGCAGGTGTGAACCGCAGCGCCCGAGAGAGAGCCGCTATCTCTTTACTGAATGGTAAACGCGGTGTGTGGCGAAACGGATGGTACGAAGACGAGAATGGCGAGCGATGGTTCTCAGACGTGGTGACTAACACCCAGACCCCATTGGGCGTCATGGCACGCGAATTCGATATGCTTCGTAACCAGACTGAAAAGGATTGCAATGTGCTGTCGTCTATGTGTGGACGCATCCCGCACATCGAATCCTGGGGCTCGAAACTGCAGTCAACGGATGACATGGAGCGGTTTACGCCCATCACGACCGACAATGGCAAGCGCTTTGGAGTGTTTGTGTTTGACGCCAGAATAACGCGTGTGATCAAAAATGTATACGACCTCGACATTCTGTTGTCGAATGTCTCGCTCGGCTTGCTCCTCACGCAGTGGATGGCCGCATTGGTCGCACTGTATAACGGGTATCAAGCGGGTGGTACCAGCTGCGAGCTTCGCGCCGCGAGCATCGGGGTGCTTTCGAGCGCACGCAGCTTCCACTGGATGCCAGTCATGCTGCTGCCGCGGCTCAAGACAAACTTGGCTGTGTTTGCCTCCATCGGATGCACTTTTGACGGAGAGCAACTCGCACTCACGCAAGCGTGGTTCATCATGTACCCCGGCATCGCCGAGCTGCTGCTCTTTGTGTACAGTATCCTCAATCTCCTCGCCAAGCTCCTGCGACGGCGGACGAGCAACGCGCTATTTGGTCCGACGCTGCTTTTCCACTGTGCGCTGCACTGGTTCCGCACTGAGCTCGCGCAATCGCGATGGCTCGAGTACGATGACCGCATTGTCCCGAAAATCACGTCGTCCGAGTTTGAGCGCACTTCGGTTCTTGATTTCTTCTCCAGCGACCTCTTGCTGCGCTTGAATGGCAACATTTTGTCCCTGTTTTGGGTGAAACTCGCGGTTCTCGGGCTCAACTTACTACTCTTGCTGCTTTCCTCACGAGCGGTGCCAACGGCTGCGAGTGTGACGCAAACGGAACGCGCACTTGGCGCGCATGTATCGTGTTGTGGGGGGTTGGGAGCTCTCACATCTTTCAAGTCGTCCATTTCGAGAACAACATCTCCTTTGAGGGATGCTCCTCCAACTGTACACAGCGGGTACGAGTTGCTTCGATTCGGGTACCTCGTTCTCGGCAATGAGTACGTCATCGCGATGACTGACTGGTATGTCCTGGCCCTCCTCTCTCGAAGGACCACGAGTAAGTCCACGATTCGCGTCATGGTGTTCGCAATCGACCGCGGCGACGATGGCGTGTGCTTTATTGCAGCACGAAAGCCATTGATTTGCCAAATTCACGACCCGCGGGTCGCCAAGTTCCGTTTCTGGGAGATCTCGGCGCGCTCATTTCGATGAAAGGAAGCTACATGAAGAAAAAGGCGCATGCTGGACAGACTGCACCAATATACACTATCATCTACAAAGCAAAGTACCTACGCGATGCGAACGGAGTACTTCCGCCATCCGACACAACTCGAGGCGAGATGGCATGAAGGTCAATCTCTGGCCCTTACCATTCGACCTGGAAGAGCTAGGCGTCTCACACGAGTGCAATAGCGCTGGTGTTGGCTCCGAATTGTAGCACACCGCTGCGCGCACAGAGCAAAGCGTCTTTCTTGGACATCTGCAGGAGAATGGGGGGCACACAGGCGCCAGCGGAAACATCGGTCGAATATGAGAGAAGCCACAGCACTGAAGTTACGATTGCAGGATTGCAGGATAGACCGGTTAAAATTTGGCTGTGAAGGCAAACTGTTGAAGGTTTTTAAACGGTCAAATCGGTGAGAACACAGTGCAATACCGCCGTTATTGAGGACACCAGTACCCTGCGGTTCTGTCCGCCCTTTAAATCGATCTCCTATATAAAATAATACCTTTATAATTCGATCACTTCCCATCGAAAGGCAATCAATCACTCCTGAATGGCTTTCCGGTGGCTGAGCACACTGGCGATACATACGCTGCTTTACTAGCACACACGTGTGGATGATCCACAACCAAGGTCGCGCCAATATGAGGCGCAGCAAGTGCCATGTCGGCGTCCCCGTGGCTGCGCAATGAGCTCAAAAATGCGGCAGTTGGTGAGGTAGTCGCTGGCTGCCACTTCGTTTCTAATACCTCTCAAATTCAATACCGCACCAGGTCACTGAAGTGTGAGTGCCGCACCACTGCATATCATTGTGGTGCATCGTGCCGCGCGTATTCAAGTGATTTGTAATCCGTGTCTGCGGTGACGAGGACAATCGAAGGGATCCGATACGATGTTTACTCCTGCTGCGTCCCACCCTCACTTGCAGTTCATTTCACAGGGATGACGTACGGACGACAGAGCTCACTTACAAACAGCAGATGCGCTTCGTTACCACGCGCCGTCCTCCTCCTCGACTGGTTGTTTGAGCACAGCCTCACTCCAACACAAGCTCTCTTGGGCACACCTGCACAGGAGCGAGCGACTGGCACAATATGAAGCAAACCTCTAGCAGCTCTGGCTTCATCCAGGTCGTGACGCCGGCCTTGCACGCTGAGCCATCACCATTGTCCACAGTCCACGACTCCGCCGCAACGGCGCGAGCTCCGCTTCAGCCACCGGTAGCACTCTATGCGAGTGTCCTCGTAGCGTTCATGCTGCCCTTCCAGTTCGGATGGTCGCTCTCCCAGCTCAATCTATCGACGTTTGCCAGCCAACCCGACTGCGACGCGCGTCCCGTTGTCGAAGGCACGTGCCTCATGTTCCCAGGCCATTCCAAGGCCGAGTGGACCTACGTTGTGAACGCGTGGATCGTCGGCGGTATGATCGGTAGTCTCTCGTGCGGAAGTCTGGCGGATCGATATGGACGACGAAAGACGCTCATGGGCAGTTCGCTGTTTATGATCGTCGGTGCCGCGATCCAAGCGAGTGCCTCGAGCATTGCCGTATTCATCGTGGGCAGAGCCGTCGCTGGCATTTGCTCTGGCTTCGCGACGGGACTGTCTGGCGGCTACGTCAACGAGATCTCGCCACCACATCTCCGCAAGACGCTAAGCGTTGGTGTGCAACTCGGCGTTGCGATCGGTTCGTTGCTTGTCGTGTGCACATTCTTCTTCGCCAACACGAGCAGCGGGTGGCGCTACATTGCAGGGTTTCCCATTGTGTATGGGTCGACCTTCTTAGTCCTCGCCTTCTCGTTCCTGGTCGAGAGCCCAGCCTGGCTGCTCGCAAACGGAAAGCAACGCGAGGCGACACTCGCCATGGCGCGCATCTATGGGGAAGACCACGTCGAGCTCGCGCGAACCTGGTTTGAGCCAAGTGCGGCGAGTGTTCCCGACATGGAACTAGCGATCGAAGACGATATCAAGCATCAGACTCCGGTGCAGAGTCCGTTTTCTCAGGTTCTCTCGCCAGCATTCCGTCTCCAGCTTATCGGCGCGATCGGGCTTGCTGCGGGACAGCAGCTCTCAGGTATCAGCGGCGTGTTCTACTATTCCTCCAGCCTGTTCAAGGACGCAGGAATCAGCGACGATCGGATCGGAAGCGTCATCATCAACGCCATGAACTTGCTGCCGACCTTCGCCACGGGGTATCTCGTCACGCGCTTCGGTTACCGCAAGATCGTGCTCTTCGGGTTCCTCGGCATGTTCGTGAGTGGCATTGGGATCACGATCGCGTTTCTCGTCAACATCGCCGAGCTCTCGATCGTGTTCACAGGCACCTACGTGGGCTGCTTCGCCGTGAGCGTCGGACCGCTCATCTACGCTGTGATGGCAGATTTATTCCCAGACTCGGTGCGTGCAACGGCCGTGTCGATCTGCGTGTTCTTCAACTACGCGTCCAACCTCGCGGTCGGCGTGTCGTTCCCGTACATCTCGGACGCGCTGAATGACTTTTCATTTGTCCCGTTCATCGCTGTGGTCGCGTTCTTCTACCTGTTCACGTTCGCGATGATCCCCGAGACATCGGGCAAGACAAACGAGGAGATCCAGGCTGAGTTTTGTGCGCGACGCGGACAAAAGGAGGCTCATTGAAGAGCTCATCCTTGAGCCTATGTGACAAAAATGCATAGAGTATGGCTTTCGATGTGTTGAGGAAATATTCTGATTTGACGTGAGTACTAAGTTACTTTTCATGTTTGCCCTGTGCACCACCATAAGGACCACTGACTACTCCACTACGTGGTAAGACCATTGCAAACATGGCTACAAAAAAAGGTATCTCTGCAATCTCGTACTTGGTGGAAATGTTAAACTTCAACACTGTGCTGTGCAGTAGACATCGCGACTGAGCAGTAGTAGTTCATGAATGCAGCGTGTAGTTAGTTACCAAAGCACCCCGATCTAGCTATTGCTTGCGGCGGGGAGTGGGAAGCAGGGATGCATGGCAGATCAGTAATGATCCTCTCGAGCTGACTCACCATTATGATAATCGTCGGCATTTTAGTATTTTTCGCCATCGCCACGACCATCAGGCATCGTCACTGGCAGCACCACCATCTGGTAAGGCGACGCGTGCAGACGCACTACGTTCCGCCAATTCCAGCATCCAATCGTACCCCATAACCACGCCCTTACTGTGGAACACAGTCACTGATCAGAAATCCTGTCCATCGCTCACCGTGCAGTTTGAATTTGCGTCGCTCTGGTCGACAGGGAATGCTGCTCGGCAACCATCACTCACGACCTCATTGTCATATATCAGTATTTTTGGTTCTCGCCACTCTCTTTTACCCGAAGATGCTCTTGTTGCACAAGGAGACAGAAAGGACGGATAGTTCGGATGTACCTCATTGCCATTTTTGGCGCCACTTTCTTTAGCTCCTGCTCTTTTTTCCACGTCTTGTCTCGCACGAGCAGCTCCCCATTCCAACATTCGCACACACACACACGCGCGCGTCTCCAGCAGCAGTAGAAGTGCTCGCACGAGCAGCCCTCCACCCACGCGCTCCCGATACCAATGATGTCCGTTGCCAACATGTCGGCAGCGCCTCACGATCCGTCGATAGCCACGCACCGCATCTCGATCCCTCACCTGTCGTTCGCGACCGACTTACTCTTCAGCGTGGACGCCGTCAAGACGAGCTGCGGCCACGGCCTCACGACACAAAACCAGCTCATTTCGCTACTCAAGAGCCGCGTGGCACTCGAGAAGCAATACGCGAGCGACCTGGCGCGCATCGCGCAGCAGCCGCAGATCGACGAGCTGGAGCACGGCACGACGCGCGAGGCGCTCGGCACGCTCCGTGCGCAGTACGTCAACACGAGCGCGCAGCACCGCATGCTCGCGAAGAACCTCGAAGAAGACGTGCTCAAGCCCATTGAGGAGCTGTACACGTACAACTACCAGAAGGCGCAGAACCTCTCCAAGCTCGTGCACAACATCAAAAAGCAGGCAAAGGTAAGGAACGTGCTGTAAGGGATGTGATTGTTGGACTTGACGCGCTGATGCATCACTTCGTTACGCTCTCGCTCCAGGCTCAGGAGGATCTCTACAGAAAGGACTATGGCGTGTTCGACAAGCAGTTCCGCGATGCCGCCGTCGCGTTCGCCGCTGCGATGGACGCGGGCTTTTCCAGCACGGTCATCGAGAACCAGTACCACCACCAGCTCATGCAGCTGCACACTGAAGAGGATCCGCAAGGCACAAGATACGACGGTCCATCGTCGTCGCCAGCGGACCCACGCGGCAAGTCCGCGTTCAACAACAATAGCCAGAAGCTTGTGAATTGGCTGCTGGCGTCCGATCAGCAGCGCAAAGACAGCATGTGCGCCAACACGGCCAAGGCGCTCGAGACCACCGAACTCTCTCGCCGAAGATGCCAGCGATCCTGGCAGGCTGTGGAGCAAAGTCGCATTGACATGTACCGGGTGTTGCAGTCCGTGCTGACCGAATATCAGGTAGATCCTCCTTTGTTTGTGATGTGTGCTTGTGTTCAAGCACCAAACTCTTGTATGTATGTATGACAGCAAATCGCCGAGCACCGCATTTCCAATGTGGCCACGAATCTCCGCAAACACGCCGTCTTTGAGTCCTCGGCACTCGCCAACGAGCAGGTACGATGGCCAATTCAAACAGCATTTCAATGCACACTCAGATGGGAATTCTCTTCGTTATCGTTTAGTACGACTGGCAAATGATCGCTGGCAAGATCGAAAACGTTGACTTTGAGGGTGACATTCGCGAATTCATCCTGCTGCACCGTGCTGCCGCGTACGACATGCCCAGTATGACGGTTCGCGATCTGTGCATCAACCCGCTCGCGACGTCGTTCCTCGTCACGTCACCGACGACAACGCCGTGCCCACACCCGCTCAAGAAGAAACAGCTTGAAATCGGCGACTTGGCCGTGCGAAAGATCCCGTTTGACCACGAAGGAGGCAACCAAGTGCTACTGATCGATGTGCTCGTCACGAGGACCCGAGCGACTGGCGCTATTGCTGGAGATAATGACCGTGCGAATGAGCAAGTTCATCCCGTTGAGCTTAATGGGCGTCCCACGAAACCAGAGTCCATTCGTTTTGACCAGTTGCGGATCAATTGTCGCCCGTCATCGTCGCCATCATGTGCCAGTGCATCTGATGACGAAGACGTCACGGATCTGCGAGTCGCGCTCGCTCAGGATGTGGCGCATGCGATCGCTCGTGCGTACGAATTGCGTGCGGCTGACGTGTCCGCGCATAGTTCCTCCAAGGAACTACCATGCGCGAGTGCGGAGCAACCGGAGAACAACAGCGGCACCGAGTCGAGTCTTCCTGGCAGTGGCAATAATAGAAGTAGCACAAGCGCGCAGAGCAACGATATTGAAGACGAAGACGGAACTGTGGATGCTGTTTCTTGTCGCTAACGATGCAGATGGAGACCACTCCCCTCGCAACTAGCAGCCCAGGCGAATCATCAACGCTCCAGCTTGAATCCAAACTCCCACCTCACAAAGCGACGACGACATAGCAATAGGTTAGAGTAGAATGCTGTCATCGTCTGTACAAAGTACATTGTTTTCAAATCTTTCCCCTTCTCATTTGAAGTCGCTTTTTTTGCTTTGATGACGGTGACCAGAGTTGAAGTTGTCGGTTCTTTCAAGTACCTCTTCCAAATTGGTCGTTCTGATCTTCTCCGAGAGCTCGAAAATAACTCCTCACACGCTCGCGAAAGCAACTTGCTGGGATCATCACCACCACAGCACAACGAAGAACGCTCATATATCACATCCGTCCTCCATGGAAGACTACATTCGCGGCATTGTCTGCGGGTAC
Source organism: Globisporangium splendens (assembly GCA_006386115.1). Lineage (NCBI taxonomy): Eukaryota > Oomycota > Peronosporomycetes > Pythiales > Pythiaceae > Globisporangium > Globisporangium splendens. The sequence goes on along the minus strand of VFIW01000063.1, from coordinate 169,324 downwards.
TTGACCGTGCAGCGCGGCGTCAAGGGCGATGCCAAGCGCGACCGCATGTTTCTCGTGCTCTCGGACTCGCGCATCGACTACTACGTGACGGACCCGCGACCCGAGTTTGAGCAGAAAATCGCCAACGCATACATGTTCACCCCGGCCACGCGACTTCACTACTACATCGAGCTCAATGCGCGCGCGCCGCCGCATTCGTTCAGCTTGACGACTGACAAGGCGACGGGCGTGTACATCGCCGACACGGACGCGGATGCCAAAATGTGGTACCGCCACCTCCACGAACGGCTCGACGCGCTCGCAACGATGGTCAAGGGAACGCTCTTGCTGTGCAAGGAGATCTCGGTGCACGAGCAGTTCAAGCGCATGCTGCTGCGGACAAAGTACAAGTGGAAGCAGCGGTACATCGAACTGGGGCGCTCGTCGCTCCGGTTTTGCAAGGAGTCCGAAAAGAAGACCCGCATGATGAAGCAATTCGTGCTCACGGCACAGTCTTTCGTGAGCGAGGATGAAGGCGTCGAGTTTCTCAAGCAGCACCGCATCCTCGTGTCGTATGCGACGGCGATCCAACCAGACGCCAAGATGCTCGCACAGTTCAAACGCGAGCGGCAACAGAATCAGGGGTCTCAGAACAACTGTGAGCCGACAGCACCACGCCGTGCCATTTCTACAGCGTACCCGTTTGTCGTCGCGACGGGTCAAGCGCATTTGTTCCTCGCAGCACCAAGCGAGCACGTGCGTTCGGACTGGGTCACGGCTATTCGCATGCGCATCATCTCGCTCAAGTACCGCCACAATGGAGAAAGCAAAAAGAAAGAAGCAAACGGCGACGACGCGTACCAACTGCGTGGCTCCATGGACGTCCAGATCAAGCCTGGTGAGCCGTGGAAAAAGAGGTTCGTCGAACTGGATCAGGACAGCAGAGTGCGCATCAAGGCGAGCGAGCGCAAAGTAGGCTCCAAATTCGAGACGCAGCTGATCCCGACGCGCCACGTCGCACCAACGCTCATCAAGGCCAACGCGTTCGTGCTGCGCAATCTGGGTCGCGAGATCTCGCTCGCACCAGGTTCGATCAAGGAGACTGAACGCTGGGTCACCATGCTGCAGCGTGCCGCCAAATCCATTCGCGCGACCAAGGTCCAGAAGCTCTTTGAAGATGATATCCGCGCAATCTTGGCGCACAGTGTCGTGTACACGGTCGATGTCCCCGCTGGCGCTTACGCGGGACTAGCCGTCGAGCGCTTCCGCAAACGGATCGTCGTGCTGAGCCACAAGCCACCGTCACAGGATACTGATGCCGGAGCCAAGACCAAGAAGAAAGCGAAAACAGGCATTCCCTCGATCATCATCCCGCAAGGCAGCATCCTGGTCTCCATCTCGCAGTTCGGCATGGCCCACAACTCGTTCGAGACCATTTGGCACCACCTGCGCCACAAGAAAGGGTACCAGCACCCCATGGCGCTCGCGTTTCGCGTCCCGTGCACAAAACATGGCGTGCTGGGCATCAAATGGCGCTCACGCGACGCATGGGTGCTACAAAACTGCGTGTTAGAGCATGGTAAGGTCCGGATCATGTCGCTGGATGATAACAATGCAAAAGATGACGGTGGTAAGAGCCACGACGTCACCATCGTCGCAGACTTGCCGCTTCGTCACTGCGAAGTCGAGCTCATGAGCGAGGACAACTGCAAAAACGGCCTCAAAGTGACGCTCACGGGTGGCAGCACGACGAGCGCACTCGCGACGACACTGTTTCTCAACGTTCCGCTCGATACCGACGCGTGTCTCTGGCTCACGCTGCTGCGCTTGGAGTCGGCGATCGCACAGGACGATATTCGGTATCCGCTCTCAGTCGCGACGCTCGTCAACAGCAGAGATGGCAGCAGCCAGAAGAAAGCAACCCAGATGAATCCAAAGCCGTGCCTTCAAGAGGACCAAAAGCGCTGCTTCCAGAAATGTTCCGTCGTCGGCGTGCGTGTCGAAGAGATCGAGAAAATGGCAGAGACCGTTGATCCCATGCTGGTGCTGCAACTCGGCAACGACGATTTTGGTCCGGCACCAACTGCAACCACTGTGACAAAAGGCGACGACATCCATCTGACCATGGTGGCTTCGACAGGCACAATGACGGTGTCAAGCGCCACTGAGCGTCATCCGCTCACGGACGCTGACATCATGGCGTTTTTCCATCATTTGGATCCGATCGGATGCGGCAAAATCTCGTCTGTGGCTCTGACTCAGCTCGTGACAACGATCACACGGCACTTGGTCAAGGACAACAACAGCAGCAAGCAGCCGCAAACGAAAAGCGCAACCAACCAAGACAAGCAGCAGCAGAGCTTCGAGTCGCGTCCGGGAGTGCTTTCGGGGTTCTACGCTGCAGTAAACGACCTGAAGAACCTCAACAGCAACGAGCAGAGAGAAGATGCAAACATGTCACTCTCCCTGGGCGAATTTCGTACTGTTATGCAGAACATCACCGACGCTGACGTCCTCGACCTCGTGCAAAAGCTAACGCGCCACGATATCCAATGCATGTAAACACGTCATTTTTACTTTTTCCATCGTGTGTTTCTTTTTGTTGTCTTCTACGGCTGTGCTTTGAGCCACTCGGCCATGGCCTTGAGGTTGTCAAACCAGTCGCTCCACGCGTCCAGATCCGATGTCAAGTCAGGCTCCTGTTCGTTTGCAAACAGATTTCCATTGACAGCAACCGCGTTCAGGTCAGTTAGTCCAGGCAGTTCCATACTCCAGTATCCAAAACAGACGCACCTCGAGCGTGAACACGGCCCCGCCTTCCTCCTGCTCGATTTCTCGAAACCCCAAGGCCAGGAGACTCTGGTGGCCGCCGTGGAATCGACCCAGGTCCGCGTGGAAGTTCACATTGTCCTTTGGAATGTGCCGGAACGCGACGTTTTCTGGTGATGCGCAGATATTCTGCACCACAGCGGTCAGCTTCTCGAGCGAGAGACGATACTGCGCCTATATGCAATGTCATCAGTTTGTTTAGTACTTGCATATGAAGCCATTCTCAATGCTGATACACACCTCGCTGCCAGTGCTCTCGCGCAGCATCGCGAGCGCTTTCTCCAGTCCCTCTTTGCCCACGGGGATCGCAGCGTTGAGCTGCTCAAGACGCGTCTTCTCTTCTTCCAGCTTCTTAGTCTGCTCTACGCGCGCGCGCTCGCGTTCTTCGCGCTTTCGCTGTGCCAACACCGCGAGTTCGGCGATGCGCTGCTGCTCCCTTGCCTGCTCGACCGCGAGTCGCGCTTGCTCTTCTTGGGCGGCACGAGCTTGTTCAGCTTCGAGCGCGCGGGAGCGGGTCGCCTCTGCCTCTTGCGCCTCCTGCTGCTGTAGCAGCTCGCGCCGCCGCGCCTCCTCTTGCTGTGCGGCTGCACGCGCCACTTGATCCTCGACTTGTGCGACGATGTCCGTGGTTTCCACGGCCGCGCGGACGTCCTCAAAGCGTTGCAGCAGCAGCTCTACCTTGGCCTTCATCTTGGGCCCGAACCGCGGCTCCTTCGTAATCGGATCGATCATCTCCAAGCGCACGCGGAACTTGGCCATGAGCGCGTTTGTCGCACCATGAAGCTCGTCCTATAGAAGACAGCACAGTGTGAGCTCTTCTTTTGCGGGCTGCGCAGTGGAGGTTAGCGCCATGTAGTAGACACATAAACGGTACCGTTAGAGTGCGCAGCGCATGCGCTTTCGCGTCGACGCTCTCGCCGCCCCGTGCGAGCAGTGCCAGGTGCGCCTCGAGCGCATCCACCGCGTCGATCGCCTGTCGGAACTCGGCCATTTCGTCAGGACACTACTGTGAGGTTGCTGATTTAGGGGGCTGTGCATTTGTGAGTGGGATATAACATGATTTTGAAGGAGTGGCATTTGACAAGCATAGAACGGTGAAAGATGAATTACTCTACTATTTGAGTGTGTCATTCGCACTAAGTACGATTGGATGCTGTTGGAGAAGCGTAGCCATGTCTGCATCTACGTACAAGATGTTTGCGACGATGCCTCATGGTCGTTGAGGTGGCGAAATAACGGAACGCCGACGATCGTTGTAATAGTGTGTTAGCTCCAGAGGATCACTACTGATCTACTATGTGTTCGTCTTCTCATTTGGAGTTACTGCCTACCGCAGGCAATAGCGCAGCCATGAAGTCTGCTGCACGTGTAGTTTCGCATTTCTACTGACTGTGATATTGCATAGATGCTTTTTCGTAGCCATGCTTACAATGGTCTCAAGAGCATTTCGCGCCAGTATTCATCCTTTGCTTCAACATCTTCGGATAAAAGAGGGTGTTCGCAGCAAATGCACTGTTATATGATACTGGTGTGGCGAGTGATGGTTTAGAAGAGCACTCCCCGTCCACCAGAGTGTCGCAAGTTGGAACTGTACGGCGAGTGATGGCTGCATAGCATTGATAGCTCGAGCCACAGTGACTGATTATCAGTTACAATCTTGATCAAAGAGACTGTAACTGAGAGCACCTCTGTGACTGTGTGATTGAAGCTCACGCAACTGCCTGATTAAAGCACTGACTGTGTATGCAAGCATAACTGATTGTACGTCCTGCATTTGACATGCTTTATTTAGAAAGATGCCCGATGCCCGAAAGGTTTCTAATGCCTCCCTCTCCCCGCGTGTGACGTACTCGTTGGTGTTCCGTTGTGATGGCACAGCAAGGGCTCGGTGCGCGGCCGTTGTCGCCCTTGACGACGTCGGTGTCAGCGAATTCCGTGGCGCTTCCTCGTCAGTTGGACCCTATTTCGCAGAAACAGTCGAGTGCATCGACGCCATCTGTGGTGCCTCTGCATAGCGATTCAGTTGCTGTCGCTGCGATCCATAACATGCAGCACGCCTTTGACCCACTCGTGTCTCCAAACCGTCATCACCATCAGCAGAAACAGCACCCGGCGTGAGCCGCAACGCCGGAGCAGCGCTCACGAACGCTGGCGATGTTCCCCGTGACGCGGAAACAAAGCGCACAGCAGAAGTACAGTATCACGTCCAAGCAAGGGTTCGACACCAAGCGGATGAGCATTGGATCGGCCACGTCCACGCGTCCACAGAAGCACTCGATCGTTTCCATCCGTGGATCCATTCGTCCGGAAGTGAATAACGACCGAGAGAGGGACGAGTTTGAGAGTGGCGACGAAGACGAGATGAATTACGCACACGCGATGATCCACAATCTCGATACCCACCGCGGTGAGACGCATTACGGAGACGCGATGGATCCAAACATGTACGAAGACGGAGGAAAGGTCTACCGTGGCACGGTGGATCGACGTGGCATTACTCCAGCGGCGACATTCACGACTACGGAGACACCACCGAGCCAGGCGAAGAATCCAGCGTTCGCAGCGGCAAAAGGCAGCCACCATCATACGACGTCGTGCGGCTTCTGTAGCTCAACGAATCTCTTGTGGACCTTGCGGTGCGCTTTCTGTGGATGCTCGCGCATGAGCGACGCTCCTCGACTCAAATACCTCATCGACATGGTCCTGAGCGTTGAGCCGTACATCAAACCAGAGAAGGTACGTTTGCGTAATTCGTAATCGCTGTCCATTCACGCGTTTTGTGAGTGCATTTACGCTGCTGTTTTGTCGTCCGTAGTTGGCCAAGAAGATCCTGGATTACGCTAAGTTTGATCGCATCGCGGTCAAAGTCGAGGCAAAATTCAAGCAGGCAAGCCTCGTGCGCGCGAGGACAGCGATCGTGATGATGAACCGCACGATCAATCTGCTGCGACAGCAGATGGTGCGCATGATCTTCGTCGCGTGGAAGGGTCACAACGCGATCGCTGCGCAGCATGAGGCGATCATGCAGCGGCTCATCATGATCAAGGACATCCAGATCAAGAGCAACCGCAAAGAGCTCGCGTTCGCCATGTGGAAAGGATACGTGAGCGGTATGATCGAAGAGCGCGCGCAGCGGTTCGCGGTCGCAGCGAAGAGGTTGGCTATGTGGTGTGATTTCATTTAGGCATACACGATTCTGACTTCTTGGATGCTGGCAATGCTAGGAATGAACTGACCAAACTTCGGCGACTGTGGGGGTTCTGGCAAAAGTTCATGCGCATGCGCTCGAAGGAGAAACTGGAGCAAATGAAGTTGCATTACGAAGCCGAGCTGTACGTCAATCGCTTTTTTCTGTTGAGCTCCAACACCTTCGTGTGTGTGTTTTTGACGGTCTTTCGAAATGTGCTGGTTGGTCACGACAGCAATGAGACTCCAAACGAGGCATTGCGGGTGAGGTGGTTCTGTGTTCCCTGAGGCTTGAACGCGTGACTCTGGTGTTAAACGCTGCGCAATTGACTTGGGTGTGCAGGAAATTGAGAAACTCAAGGAAACGATCGACGAGTCGCGCAGACTCGTGTTTGCGGCCACGAACACGATCTTGGAGCTCCTGCACCTCTCGTTGCGCAAGGCCGACCACGATGTGCTCAGTACGTGCGGTCCTTGTCTCTCAGCCAGCCTTTCCTTTTTTTGTGTTTCTCTCGTATGAATCGTGTGTTTCTTTCCTTGACCAACTCGTGTTTATTGCTACAGAGACACTCCAGCTACGGCAAATGCACCCAGCAACAGTTGGTCACTTTTTCGACTCGGTCCATGGCCAAGAGATCCTGGATGCGCTGAGCAGCGGCCACATCGCATCATCTTCCGATGACTTCGGCATTGACGACGAGAAGGACGACGAGGCCATGGCGCGTTCGCTCGAGTCCGTGAAGGCACGCGTGCAGAAAATGCATCCGTCCGAGAGTTTGATGCAATGGGTCAACTTTCAGCGCAAACGGAGTGCCGAGGTCGGAAATGCATCGTTGCCTTCATCAACGTCAACACCGTCTCCAGCAGCACCGCCAAATGGTACTGGGAGCATCTCTTCTCCTTCTCCTGGCTCTGCTTCTGGTCAACGAGCGAGCGTGGCGCCAGGTCGACTCAGTGTGAAGTCAGCGCGTCCGACAAGGGAGAAGAAGAAAAAGGAGTTCAAAGAGATCAAAGGTCTGCAAGATCTGCGAGCGAGCATCGCGAACCCGGGCGTGATGCTCAAGTTGCTCTGCCACACGTCCATGGAGGCACAGACCGAGCACCAACGGATCCGCGCGTCCGAGGCTGCGAGCATTACCTCAGCATCAGTCACCGCGTCCGAGAGCTCGACGACAGCAACGAATTTGTCGCCCGCTGCTCAGGTCCAGCTCAAGATCTACTTCAAGATGGTGCATCGGATCCTGGAATTACTCCCGGACGTCGTGAGCCGCGATTCCTTTGCGCTCAACGATTTCGACTCGCCGTACGCGTACACAGTGTACTTGTACCTCTTCCACCCCAACTACGTCGCGCCCGGGATCACGTTGTCGCCGCGGTGCCATCTTAGCTACAGCTTCTTCATCCCGCAATGGGAAAAAGTCAAGAAGATCCTCACCGACGACGACTTTGACCCGTTTGCATAGTAGCAATACTAAATCTTCCTGGCCAAGATCAAGCGCGCGAACCGGCAATTCCTGCGGTTTGGCGACATCTGCAAGTCCGTGACGCAGATCGCGCATTGGCACCAGCAAGCCGTGACCCGCGAGACGTTTAACGATTTCACGCGGCGCGTGCTCGGCAAAGACTCGAATATCTCGGTCGCACTGGAGAAGGAGACGCTGGCGTCCTGGGTCGCGCTGCCAGCCTCGAAACTTCTGGGTCTCTGCGAGAACGAAGACGAACTGCGCGCGATCGAGCGCGTGTTCAAGGACAACGTGCTCGATCTGATCAAGATTTTCCGCATCTACGGCAGCGCCGCCGGCGGGAAAGGTATCTTGGAGCAGGAATTCCTCAAGATCATGACCAAAGCTGGCGTCACCGACAAGAAAAACATCCTGCGCTCGCACTTGCAGATTATCTATCAGCAGTCGAGGCAGTCCAGCAGCAGCAACAGCACCATCAGTAGCAGCACCGCAACGAGCAACAGCAGTAGCAACGATGGCAATGGTGGGGTGTCAGTAACCAGCGCATCGAGTAGCGTTGCTCTTCCACCTTCCAGTGGTGCAGCAGCAGGCGGCGGTGACAATGACGACGAGCCTGAAGATCGTGGCGCGACACCGAACGAATTCTTTGAAGCGTTGACGCGAGTCGCACACCATAATTACCAAAAGCGACGCGATATGCTCGGGCAAATCGCTGTCGCGATGAATATGGCGCCAGGAAGCGCCGAACTCACGAGCGCTGCAGTGCCGGGACTCAGTTTGCTCGCGTTCGTGACGGAGCTCGTCGTCGACAAAGTAGTGCCGCTCACCAAGAAATTCCAGGAGCAAGGACTCACGTTCAAGAAGCAGATGATCCATCTGGACTTGCAGCATGTGTGCAAAGCACAGGAGAAGAAACTCAAGCGCATTTTCACCGCGTACTCACAGAAAAACAAAAACCCGGGCTCGCGCGGCAAACTCATGGACCTCAACGACTTTGAAGGTTTGCTCAAGGACAGACGGCTCGTGGATGCGCTCTTCCCCTACGGCCGCATCAAGCAGTTGGTCTCGTTCGTGCAGCAAGACGGAGACATTGGCGGCGCGGCGGGCATCAACGGCTACGACACGGAAAGCGAGTTTGTGTTTTCGGAATTCGTCGAGGCGCTCGCAGCCATTGCTGTGTACTGGAACGCGAATCCGTATTTGCCGCTCGCGAAAAACCTGGAAACGTTTTTCGACGAGAACTTCTAAAGACCAGCAGAAGACGTTAAAAAGGATGCCAAAACAGCGTATGAATTCACTTATTACCTCGTTTTTTTGTCTCCTTTTTGCCCTTGACTGGGAACAGTGCGCTAGCATTACAGACTTGGCTTGGGTTCTTGCGTCGCGAGACCGACTTCAACGATAAGGCAGTCGATCACGGCTTCGGGCTCCATCGTGATCCCTGGTGCTAGATATTGCTCCACTTCCCCTCCGTCTTCAAAGCTGCCTGGCCAAAAGTGGCTGGACGAGTGATTCGTGTGGATCCACCCGACGTGTTTCAGCGTCGAGGCAGCGAGACTGGAGCAAAAGTACTTTCGCTTTTTCGTCTTCGAGTCCGTAGTGGAAGAGGACGATGCTTGATGGGTGGGCGAGGCGGGTGCGCTTGGTATAGATCCACCTGAGGAACCTGAAGAGTCCGAGTCCGAGTTGTGGCCTGAGGACGGGACGGTTGCTTGGCTCTGCGATTTCGTAGAAGTATCCAAAATGGTGCGCTCCGACTCGCCTTTAGACCGAAGAATCCCAAGAATGCTGTACGGATTGCCCTCTACTCGCTCCACGAACAGCCTCAGCTGCTCCACCATCTCCGGTGTGCGCTCAACTTTGATTCTGCGAACCGCGATGACGTTCGAGACCTCCCGCGAGTATGCCATCAATCTCGCCTTGAGCGAATACACTTGGATACCTTCCGAGGTGGCTTCCATGATGCGTAACAAATTCCGTGACGCTCCTGGGACGACAATGCCCACATGATCGTATTTGGCGCCAGTAAACTGTTGAAGGGCAGCAAGCATACACGTAATCAGTGTGAGTGAACATTCGATGCCAAACAGGAATGCAATATGAAGCACACAGGGAACTCCATCTCACCTTTCGCTGCAGAACGCTTGCCCCAAATCGACACGAGAACAAAAGGATATCGCCGCAGTCCAGGCTTTGGTGCAGCGTCGTGACGTGCAGTACGTTTTTCTCGTTGTTGCTGAGCTCTCGATCCCGCGACGTACTGACGACTCCCAAAAACGAGAGAAACAGCACATCGGATCCCACGAGTGGGTGAAGAATCATCTGCTTCAGGTAGTTCTCTAGTTGCTCCCTTCGCTTGTCGACGAAAGTTCCTTCCAACGGAGTGAATAGCCGCTTGGACGGCAATTTAGGCAACGGAACGTGTCCGTACTTGTCCTCTAGATGCGCGTGCAGTGCGTCGAATTCCTTGTATCGTCTCGCGAGCTGCCACTTGACGTCGTTGAACGACACGTCGATCATGTACGCCGTGTATGTCTTCTGCGAGAGATCGCTGATTTTGTTCTTGGTTGCGGCAATGGCGACTTCGATCGTCGGGTGTGGCATCGTGTTCACCGGCAGCAACGCCAAGTGGATGGACCTTGCGGGAATGTCGCTGATGTAATACCCGATAGGGCACTGTTCATTCGAGAACCACCGGTCCTTCGCCTGATTGCAGAGCACGAAGTGGTCGGCTTCTCGACGCAGCAAGTCACGGAACAGTCCACTCGAAGCCTGCGTTGCCTTGAAAATAACACACAAAGCAGAATAGCTGAGGAAACCCTTCGAGAGAGATGTCTTTTTGTGTGGCTCTACGTCAGGAGAAAGAAAGAGGCGTACATTGTGGGCATGGTGCAGTTGGTTGCGTAGTTGCTGGATCGCGTCCAGTTTGATCTGCTTGACGCTGATTTCTTCTTGCGAGCTCTCGCTTAGTGGAATCGTGACCTCAAGTCTGAATAAACGAGAAAGAGCAGATCGTGGATGTGAGTTAGAAGAGAAACACGCACGCACGCTCATGCCGATCTGTTGGCGCTTTTAGCGTGCGTATGCGGGTTCTAAAACAGACAAATTCACCTTTCGCGCGTTGCGTTGGTCGCCGTGATGTGCAGAATCGTGAGCGAGATGGCTTTATGCTTTCCCGGCTGTGGCAAAAGCACCGCGCGAAAATGGGGACAAATACACATTTTAGCATTGTTTCAGAGAGAGAGAGAGAGAAAAAAAAACAGTGCACGTTGGTGTCCACACGCAGCATCATATCCATCTACATGCGTGCATTCTATATACACAAAGCAGGAGAAAGAAGCAACGGCATATACACATACAGACTAAGGAGAGGCGGCTAAATGGGACGCACGTTTACCTTGACGATCGGGGTGTGATGCGGATTCGTCAAGGGCTGCGCCGACCGGAGACTCGACTCGCCACGCACTGCGTCGCTTTTGCTGGCTGCTTCGTCATCCTCAGCGTCCGACTCGTTGCTGTCCTCGGAGTCGCTCGACGCGAAGCGATAGAACGCTACACAAACCACACAAAAGAGGGTCCTCCGCTGTGAGAATCATCACCCCCACACGCTCATTTACATGATAAATAAACGCACCATCGGGGTCGCCGCTGCGCTCGGTCGACAGCTGCGCGCTAGAGTTGGCGCCGAGCAACTTGCGCGCTAACAGGAGGCACCGGATCCACTCCTCGCGCTCGATCTCGGTCGCGGCCTCGAACTGGAAGGTCTGGTCGGGGTTCGTCGTCACGACGGTGAAGCCGAAGCCCATACTGATGAACTCGGACGCGCTCGAGCGGCGCGAGCGACGCGCGGCCGCCGGTGGCGAGAGCGCGGGCGAGTCGTCCATGTCGATGCTCCAGGGCTTGTCCTCCTTGCGCACGCTCACAATGCTCGCGACCGCGAAGAGCTCCATCCACATGGACTTGACCGAGTTGCGGCGCTTGCGCGGGGTGACCACGGCGCTGGGCGCGTCGCCGTCCGGGTCCATCACGAGTGCGTGGCCGAAGAGCACGACGTTGATCGAGAGCCAGCCGCCGTACTGCGCCGAGAACTGCCGCAGCTTGCCCTGGTGCAGGCAGTTGGCCAGCGCCATCGTCCGCAGTGCGTCTGATCGCGAATATTCAAAAGTGAGAGTGTCGGGTGTATACTACTATACGCGAATGCACCCACGTGTCTTATCAGTGTATAGAAGTTTATCCGGATAATGCGCAACCATTCAAGGAACAAGAAAATCAGGAAACTTATGGTGCGCGTGGATGACATAAGGTGGTGCAGAGTGTCTTCGAGTATAACGACCGAGAAGGCTTTTCAAATAGAACAAGTGTACAAATATGAAATCTGCACAATGGCATCTGTTGTCGTGGACGTATATAATTCGTTTCTTCATGCGTTAATCTAGTACAATAGCAAGAGCACTTGAGGCAGCAAGCCGTTATTTTAGAAGTCCGTGACGTCCTGCAGCTTCCGGTCGGCGAAGAAGCGCGGCCGTTTGGCTGCAGGTTGCGTCTTGTCTTTCTTTGGCGCCTGCAAGAACGAGGTGATCGACTGGGTCCCTGCTGGTGCGTTTGCCTGTCATGCACACAGATCACCACCGACCAGTTCAGAACGGTGCTGTAAGAACCTACGCAATGCTCCCATCATCACTTTATAGGCACGTACCTTCTCGAGCTCCTTGTCATGCGGCCACTCGACTTTGACGGCCTTTAGCAGAAACGGCTCAATGGTGCCCCAGCTGAAGCGCACGATGTTTGGGAAGCCAAACACGTTATCCATGTGCTCGCTCAGCCACGCTTTCGTTCTACGCAGTCGCATGCACACTGGTGAATGGATACCCATATCTAGTCACATTTGCACAGTGAGAGGCTCAAAACTCACTTTGGGTCACTTGGGTACCCCGAGCCAAAATCTTTCCGCAAGTTCAAGGCTGGAGCTTCCCATTCCCAGTCCACGATGATGCGATCGCGCGTCACCTTTGCCGCAATACTCGCCGCACTAACAACCTGTCATCGTTATGCCCACCACACACTCAATTTAGCACAAATCAACAGTATGCAAGTAGCAGCATTCTTCAAAGCACCTTGAAGAGACTATCGGCTTTCTTCTCGACCCGGAATTCGATCGTGCCGTTGAACTGCTTCGTGAGGAACGTTTGGTACCACTTCGGATCGCCGACCGTGTCCACAAACACTTGCTTCACGTTCACACCTTTCGCCTGCGTCTCTCGAATCATCTGGATCGCGGCATTGCGCGACATTTCGTTCAGGTTGCTCGTCTGGCGCTGCATCTTATCCGAGATCTCCTGCGCAGAGATCATGCGGACAATCCATCTACACCCAATGCATGCGCGCACAAACAATAAGCGCACCAGCAACAGCAGATTGCATGAACGTAAACGAAGGAATATGCAGCTACCCGAGCTGTTTGTTCGCCTTCATCTTCTCAAAGAGCCCCTCTCTGCTTTCCGCCGTGAGCACCTTGGAGTCGTCGAAGCCCAGCGCGCTCATCTCGTCGTTCTGCGCCACGGGCCAGAACGCCGCGCCGTACACCATGGGGCCCATGACGGGCCCGCGTCCGGCCTCGTCGATGCCAAGCATCACGGGCACGCCATTGAGGCAGTTCTCGGGCACATCGCTCGCCAGCAGGATCGTCTTCTGCAGGTTCGCCGCTTGCTCATTGCTGCTGGCAGCCATCTTTGGTTGTTGCGCGCTTCCGCAGCTCTTGGCGCCATTTTTTCTTTTTCTTTTTTTGGCCAATCAAACGACATGGCGGGAACGACAATAATCACGAAAATAGGCATCGATATATTGAGAATTTTGCAGATACGCAGCATAGATTGATTGAAAACGGATAATACGCACAGACACGCTCCTTTTTTAGGTTAAATAGCTCTATGTGTAGCAGGGGTTTATAATGACACCATGCAGTGTAGTGGCGCTTCTAAAGAAATTGATAAAGTGGCGGCTGGAAACAGCCACGCACAGTGGGCATTGCGTCTGCATTCATGCGTGCAGGCGTCTTGTGGTTTGTTGCGAGAAAGCGTCGGCGCGTACAGTTCCAATGCTGCAGTCCATGTCGCGTTCTCAAGAGATCGTGTGGCGCTTCAAGAAGGTGAGCGACTTGCGGTTGCGCGAGTACTTTTGCGAGTGACGGCGGAAGATGCTGTCGCGCTCGTCGCCGTCCTCCGTATCCGTGGACTCACCGCACGAGGAACCCTCAAAGTCGGCTTCGTCGGTCGATTCGTCCGTCACCGTGTACTTTTCAATCGGCTCCTCGGCTCCGTCTTCGTCTACCTCGTACTCGGCGTCTTCTTCAAGCACGGTCTGAAGCGAGCCGCACTGGTTCACAGGGGACCGGTCCCCTGGCTTCAAGCTGCTTGGGCGGATCGGCTTGTGGAACACGTAGTCTTTGTGCGCGCTGTTTTGCACTACGCTGCTTCCGATGAATCCCCGGAAAATCGACAATCCAATGTCGCTGATCTCTTTTCGGAACAAGTAGTTCTGGCTGATCAAGATTCGGTGAAGCGCGATCAAGTACTCCAGGAACGCCTGGCAACGGTGCTCCACGACCTTGCCGAAACCAGAGCGGATCTTGTGCTTGCGGGGAAAGTACAACTCGTCAGTGAGCTGCTGGAGACGCGGGAACTCTTCGCTGAACAATCGGAAGTGTGCTCCAATGAGTTCACGCAGAGTCACAAAGTCAGTGTATCGGCGGTGCACGACCCAGCTTCGTCCGGAGATCGCATTCTGGATATGAACAGCAAACAGCGTGTACTTCTTGCCGACTTTGTGCTCCGTGGACACCACTGGTTTCACGCTGTACACGGCAAGCGATCCTGGCGAGACCATGGAGCGTTCGATCGCGGTGCCGCCCATGGCGATGGGGTTCGAGCTCGACGCGCCGCTGGTCTTGATCAGCAGCGCCGTCTGCGCCTTCTTGTCCTGCATCTGCTTTTGCAGCTCGTCTTCATCTGGCTTGGCAATGATGAGCTTTCGTCGCGTGGATCTGGCTGACATCGTCAACTGATTGCTGTGCTAGGCAGTGGAAAATGAGTGGGATCTGCGTGAAGAAGGTGTCTGCAATGCTGGAGGAGATAGGGAGAGAGTCTCACTTGTGCTGTAGCGCTCTCGTTTCCAACTGATGAGTCGCTGCATAGGGATCTCCAGTTCAACCAGCGCGCAGTTGGTTTGCGCGTGGCACAATCACACTACAACTCAAAGGCACGGACAAACGGGACCCGAGGGCAGACCAAAGAGTGGCACTCAGCACCATTAGTACCCCTGATCGCTGCCCCGTTTATGCATCTAGTCAGCACTGAGTGCGTCCTTGTCCGCTCGTGCTCCACTTCAAACTGGCCCGCGGTACACTCATACGGACCTCCGATTGGCCGAAAATGTTCCGAGTGACCAGCTGGGCAGTTTCATCCGCCGCGTGATGATCCCGTCCATGCAGCGGATCCGCTTGATGGGGAGGGTGGAAGATTCGGAGACCGTCCAACGTCACGTTGCCTTGCTTGCACTTGGGGATTCCGGATGTTCAAATGTTATAGGAATTCATTCCTGAGTCATATCCTCGAGATCACAAAATTTGCTGCTGCTTTTTGCCTCAGGATGAAAACTATGGAGTGCGCTGTGTCTGCCTCCCCCTGTAGGTACGAAAGTCCATCGTGACGTGGCATTGCTGAAGATTTGCACAAAATTTCGCCACCGAGCTCCAGCGTGTGCGTGAGGACGGCATAATCACAGAACCGAGCCATTGCAGGAAAGAAGAGGGAGAGAAGCCAGTCGCGGCGGCACTGCTGGACCAAAGACGTGCTCGACCAAAGGAAAGCAGGCGCTGGCTTCCGTGCCAACATGCCTGTCTATATGAGATGCCATGAGAGGCGCGTGGAGGAGCGTCTTCTGCCAGGTGCATGCGCAGCTGTGCTATTGTGTTTGTGTGCGTTTGCCTCTATGCTCGTCAGCTGCAGGCTCATGTAAAGGCAATGGTGGTCCGTCTGTCAAAACGTCAGTTCAAAAGAAACAATAAATGCCGGTATGGTATCGGTATGAGAAGCGGTATACCGCATCCAACCACGTTTTAGTTCTTCGTCTCCAAAACCTACCGTGAACTGGCGTTTCATACTTTCTCGATCGAATTGACCTTCTTTTGCCATGCTACTCAACACTCTACCGTAAGATGCTATTTATGCTGTTTCGAGGACATCCTGGCGGGTCTGGGTCAAAACGAGTCGCAGACCCGTTTGTCCCTATCCTGTTCATTTCCCGCGCTTTTTGTTGTTATTATTTGCTGCACACCCACCAACAATTAAGTGATCGTCAATCAGCATGGCGCTGGGCGTGAAGGAGAGCGTGAGCGGCAAGAAGTACGCGCTGGCGGCCAATGGCGACGAGGTGCGCGTGTGCGGTGGCAAGGGCGCCGTTTACCTCAGCGGCCCCAAGGTGGCGCTGCGCTGCTGCAGCAAAACGTCCATCGTCGCCACCAAGAAGATGAAGCAGAGCGTGCTGCGCCAGGGCGACGTCACTCTCTTGGAACTGCGGTAATGCACCTATTAGAATGGCATCTCTTCGCTGTATATGCGTGGGTGTGGTTTAAAAGACGGATATGTGCTGTTGCTGCTTGATAGGGACGTGTTTTACGCGAACGGGACGCTGACCAAGTACGAGGTCATCGACATCGACATCGCAGCGACCAATAAAGTCACGTTGAGCGCAGCGAGTGGACCGGTGCTGGGACCGTCATTTGTGAAACCAGCAACACGCGCAACGAAAGCGCCGACTCCGCAAGTGAATGGTACTGCAACGAAGCTTGTGTCCTCGTACTTTACCAAGCCAGCAGCTGCAGTAGAAACAAACGCCGACGCATCATCCGCACAGAAAGGTCCGCAAAAAGGGCAACCGCCACCAAAGGCGGATCCTGCGACTGTGATCTCCCTGTTGTCGCCAGTGAAGCAAGCGAGTCCGACAGATGTGAGCGAGCTCAGTGCGACGCGGAGCAGCGACGACGTGCAGACGAGCGCGACAAAGAAGCGCATGGCGTCAATCGCGATCGTCGACGACGACTTCAGTAATGACAGCGACGCCGTCGACGAAGAAGAGATCGCGCCGACGAAGCCACGTGTAAAGAAAACGCGCGTGATCATCGAGTCGGATGGCGAAGACGATGATAACGAGGATGGTGGCGGTGATGACGACAAGGCAGTGGATGTGACGATGGATTCCGATGTTGATTCGCCCATGGAAGATGACGTGTTTGTGCACGAGCTCAAGCTGAAGCAGGAGAAAGACGGCGTCACCCCGAAAGCAGCCAACTGGATGGCAGAGTTTGGTCGGAAGCAGAGAGAGAAGCAGAAAAGCAGCAGCTCTTCGCCGTCGGATGGATGGCATAGCATCTCTGACCTGAAGGAAAAGAGAAAACAACCGAAACCAGCAACCCAGAAAGTCCGTCGTGGTAAGTCCCAAGCTCGCGACGACGGCGAAGACGATTCAGAAGAGGACCATCACACGCGAACACATGACGAAGTAGGTCAGTTGCTCCGTGACTGTGAACGTATCGCTGAGAAGCTGCGAAAGTCGATCAAGAGCTGGTCCGGGAACCCGACAGCGTCTGTAAGTCCAAATGCAGAGAATGACGATGGTGCTGCTGAAGAGGACCATGTGTCCATCGCGACCATCAATTCCACAGACGGAAGCGCGGGTGGCCGTCGAGTGGTGACACAAGATGACATCCCCAATATCTGCGAGACGCTTGTGCTCAATCCATACCAGGTCGTTGGTGTGAACTGGCTGCTCCTGTTGTGCGAGAACAGCGTTTCGGGTGTGCTAGCGGACGAAATGGGACTCGGTAAAACGGTGCAGACGATCTCGTTCCTGCTGTTGCTGGATCACTTGTCGAAAACGAAGCAGTCGCGAGTGTGCGGTGGTCCGCACCTGGTGGTCGTGCCAGCGAGTGTGCTGAACAACTGGAAGCGCGAGTTCGCATGGATCGCGCCGACGCTCCGCATCGTGGTGTACCATGGCGCTAAGGAAGATCGTCTGGACATCCAGGAGTCGCTCGCATCCGACGAATTCGACGTTCTGCTCACGACGTATACGTACTTTGAGCGGGATTCGTGTCAAGACGACCGCAACTTCCTGCGCAGCTTTCACTTTGGGTACATGATTCTGGACGAAGGTCACAGTATCAAGAACTCAAAGACATCTCGGTTTAAACGGATCTCGGCCATGCGGTCCCGAAATCGATTGGTGCTGAGTGGTACACCTATTCAGAACAACCTGAACGAACTTCTGGCGCTGTTGAGTTTCCTCATGCCGCGCATGTTTGACCACGGCTCCGACGAGTTGCTCATGTTCTTCGACGGGAACGAGCAGAAGAAGAGCGCCAAAGTGCGAAAGATCTTGGCGCCGTTCATCCTGCGTCGTGAGAAGAAATACGTGCTCAGCCAGTTGGTCCCTAAAACGGTGCATGTGGAGATGCTGCAACCAGGCGAGACGCAGCTCAAGGTGTACACGGATCTCATCGAGTCTGTCATTAAGCAGAAAGAAAGCGATGCCGCAAGGAAACAGGAAGAGAAAGAGCGCAAGAAAAACAGCAAAACCAAGTTCGATCGTCAGGTGCAGATCCTCATGGGTCTCTCGGACACCTCGAACGCCAAGTCTAAGGGCAGCAATGACGCAGCGAACGACTCTGCGATTTTCACGCAGTTGCGGAAAGCCGCGAACCACCCGGTGCTGCTTCGCAACCACTACGTTTCCGACGAAGTGCTGTCAACGATGAGCCGGTGCCTGCATCGCGCCGAAGCTTTCGGCTCTCAGTGCAGCATTTCGATGGTGCGCAAGGAACTAGAAAGCTACTCCGACTTTGAATTGCATGACTTGTGCGTTCAGTACGCAGGCAACGAAGAGCTACAGAAGTTGCAACTACCGATGGAAACGCTGCTGGCGTCTGCGAAGTTCGACTACTTGCGAGGCTTGCTACCCAAACTCAAGGCCGAGGGTCACCGTGTGCTCATTTTCTCGCAGTGGACCAAACTTTTGGATTTGCTCGAGGTGTTGATGAGTCACATGGACTACCGCTACATGCGTCTGGATGGATCCACGGATGTGCAGGAGCGCCAGGGCATGATCGATACTTACAACGAAGACAAGGGCATTTTTGTATTCCTGCTATCGACGCGAGCTGGAGGTCTCGGCATCAATCTGACGGCAGCAGACACGGTGATCCTCCATGATTTAGACTTCAACCCCACAAACGACGAGCAAGCTTGCGATCGATGCCATCGTATCGGCCAGACGAAACCCGTGAGCATCTACAAGCTCGTGTCGGAGAACACTGTGGACCACGACATCTTCAAGCTCGGAGAGGCGAAGACCCAGTTGAACCACGCTGTGCTGGGAAAGCTGAATGCGCACAGTGACAAATCCGAGAAGGGTGCCAAGAAGCCCTCGGACACGGTCACGGTCGAGATGATGCTGTCGTCGGTGATCTCAAACTACAAGAAGCAGTGACTTTGGTGAGACCATGAAGGTTCCCGAGCGAGTGAGTCAGGGATAGCGGAAATATAGACAAGTAACTTAGATCAAGACTTTTTTTGTGTGTGTTGCAGGAGCAGAGTGTCGTGCTCCGCGTTTAAATAGGTAAGCAATGTACAATCGTCTATCTGGTCTAAACTGTGTTGTCGCTGTGTGCCGAGATGGAAGCGACTTTGGGGATCAGCTTGGAGGTTTGTGATCCGTCGAAGGCGAAGGTGCTGGCAGGGGTGGAGCTTGTGCACTGCTTGCTGGTGGTGCACTTTTGATGTCGCTTGATATTTGCTGCAGCTGCAGAGCACCGGAGGCTGTTGAGATGGACATATTGCGCGGTGTGCACTACAGAAAACAAAATACAAATCAGCACGCAGTACATGAAAAATGAAGACCCCAGGCACGCGCACACCAGCTCTACTTACCACGCTGTTGCTCTCACGTCGCGCCATTTCTTCTTCGTACTCCCCGTTGAGTGTTGTGATCGGAGGCAGCGGATCGAGTTGCTCGTCGCCCTCGACGCCCAGGTTGATCTGGCTTTCGCAGTCTGTGAGGTCGAAGTCGTCGTCGTCCGAAGACACGTCCGAGGTCTGGTGGATGCGGCGATTCAGGCGATCCGTGGTGCGCTTGATCTGATTCACCATGGACGTGATTTCCGTGAGCGCCGTCGGGATCAAATCCAAGGTGAGTTCGGTCTTGTTGAGTTTCCTCGAGACGGCATCGATTTGCGACAACCGGATTTTTCCCCCGCCAGGTATGTTGATACTCGACCCCTGCTGACTGAGTTGCGGTGGAGATGGCGAGGCTGTGATGTGCTGCGAAGACGCAGATGCGGTCAATGTGTACCCTGGCGGGATATTTCGGCTCTTGCTGTTCGCGGGCTCCAGCGGCGGTGGCGAGAAAGGCAATGAACTGCGCTGCCTCGGCATGCGGTACCCAGACCCAATGGACTGTTATTTCTTCTCGGAAATTCAGCTGACGGTGGGCAGAACCACGCACGACCAAGAATGCGCAGAAACAAGCACTCTGCATGCGATGATCAGACCTCAATTAGTGAGCGACGACTCGAGTCCCTCGTGACAATCGAAAAAAAGAAAAAGATCTCTTTTCTGAATGCGCAGAAAAGATGGATCTTTTTTAAAACTAATACTCTCTCTAATCGAATGCAAACAACTTGTCTGGATTGGTGGGTTTGCACAGCGTAGAGGTCTGCGAGAACTCATATTTATACTTCTGAGACTGAAGTGCACGTTAGCATGGATACACTGGGCATACCGCATCACCACAACAGTCTGCAGAAACATGGAGTACGGTTGAAATTAATCGTGTCTTCTGCAAAAAATCGAGTCACAGTTTATGCGTGAGGGTGCAGAGGCTCTTTTACGGCGACCAGACTGTCGTTGTCGGCATGATTTGGGCCATAATCCCAAATATGAACTCAGGCTTCGGCTGAATCGCGAAAAACGACCATGGACGGGAAGGCTGCACGCATTTGATGTGTCCGTGGATCGTCCTGGTTGCGTGTAAAAGTACCCAGGGCATAAAGAGACCTGGGGTGTCGATGAGGTCATATTGAAACAAGATCGCGACTGCGTTGAAAATCTTCTCTATTCGAGGGATTTTTTTACTCGATGGAATCGTTAATCGGAGAGAAAACGTGAGCAGCCACTCGATGCGCTCAAATGGATGCTTGTGTTCAGTTCACACAGGCAAGGGTCCGTATACATGTCCGAGGTTTTGCGCTTTGATGCTCTCTATAGAGCTTTTGAGGTAGGCGACCTCTTCGTCGTTGTGCATACCTCTGGTTGTGCTAACCGAGGCAGCAAGGGTCCATCATTTTTTTCTTCGAGGAAATCCTGGTGAGGGTGGGTAGAGATGCACGCCATGCCCACTCGGCACGCGACGACCTGCGCGGCAATCAACGAGAGAGTGAGTGGGCGGACACCCGAGTCCCTCCCGAAAATCCCAAGCGATCCACCTGTCCACAAGATCGCGTTCTCACTGAAAGGATGGACGTTTCTTAAAATACATACACTTCCAAATCGAATGCGCACCTGCTGCCTTCAGCTGTTTTTCTTTTCTTCTTTTTTTCTCTTTCAAGCAAATCAAGGGCTGTGGAAATTGATATTTTCGAGTTCAAATCCTGAAGCCACACTGCGCAGCTTCAGCGGATAGAGAAGCAAACTTGCTCATTGAGCGAACGTATACAGCCTGTCATTTCTCGCTGAAGCCCTTGCAAAAGCCGAAATGGCGCCAAACGCACAGAGCAAACACTCACAGCGTATGGCTTTGCCAGTCTGTTTCTTACTAACCCAAAGGCGGAAAACGTGGAAGGAAGAGCACAAACAGCACGCCTTGGATGAGTGCAGGAGTCGTCGTGGTTGTGGTGAGTCAGTGTGTCGATGCCGTCGCCTCGATGGTAGAAAAAGGGGCGAGAGCGTGATCATATCGCTAAAGCATTAAGGAAGATCCAAACGCATTTCATTTCGGGCGGTTAAGAGATCGACAAGTCTCAATCGAACCTCGCAACCAATTAATTCACTCGGATGCATGCTGGAATTCAGTTCTGTCTTTCTTCTCCCGAGTTTGTTCAAGCAACCATGCGTGAAGTATCGGCCTCATCTCAACCCCTGACCTTCGCCATCCAATCTGGCCCAAATTGGTGCAGAGGACAAGCACCAAGGACCAGCAAAGCGCTCTCTATGAGCCATCTCGTCAGTTGCGCCAGAGGGAAGGGATCCGTTGTCTCGCCTCCCAGCCTCTATAGGATCTGATACAGCAGCATCTCTGTTGCCAACAGAGACTTGATCCTTCGACGAATTTCAGGCGAGGATGGGCTGAGAGAAACGAGCACAGCATGCACACTCAGCATGCGATTGCAAGCGTGCAATCGATGGCAGAGTGTGAGAGCGAACACCCGCGTTCTTGCTGAAAATCCGAAGAGAAAAGAGCGTGTTTCTTTTTCTGCGCAGCCACATCAGGTGGACGTTTTGAGCATGCATACCCTCTCAAATGAGATATTGGATGAGTGAGTTGAGTACTCCGAAGCCAAATGCGACTGGGAGAATTGATATGGCTGATATTGATCGTGAAAGACACGTTAGCATGGATACAAAGAGACAGGTCGCTCAGTCCAGTCCAAAGTGCCCAGAAAAAGCGAGCAACTCCTGTTCATGCATGCGACTCGATGTAAGCAATGCGAATGTGTGTATGTATGTGTGTGGCTTGGTGATTGAATTGTGCATATCCGACCACATGTTGATGCCCGATTCGACCAGTAGAAACGCCCGACCGCTCCTCCTATGGCGCGCGGACTCGACACATGATCACGGGCAATGGAAGAAGAAAAAAACTGGGAAGCTTTTCAAACGAACAGATGGATTCACCCCAAAAGTATTCACGAGATACGCAAATGTGCCGGTGGTGGCAGGTTCTTTGTCGTTCTCTGAGAGAGCGTCTGCACGAGCTTTTCTGGGCTGTTTGGGGTCAGCGACGATGCCTGTCAGGAGTGCGCTCTCTGGCCATTGGACATCAGGCACCTGGGCAGGTGGCTTCACACTTTTGGCTCAGAGCTCTTCAGACCGGTTATGGTCTGACGAGAAGATCACAACCGAAGTAGGATCCGCCATCGTCAACACCAGAGTACAAAGACACTGAGGCATGAGTACAAGGTGAATGGCACAGTGCCAGACAGGCAAAATATCAATATTCTCAACTGATCTTCCTCTTAAATCAGAAGTATTGGTAATTCCCAACGCTTTGTTTATTTGGCTTTTCATTAATCGGCAGAGTTATTACTTCTATGGATACATACTTGCTGACAATTTAATAAAATCATTCAACATGTGTATCATGGCTTCCCACTGCACTTGGTCCACCTCGCTTATTTCAACCCTCATTTGCCCGTCAGATATCACCGCCACTGCTATTACACGATCATTCTCGCGCCGCAGTGGCCACAATCATCACCATTACGACATCATCCGTGAAAGCCTCTATCACTCCATCAGCAGCACCCGCCGCCACTATCATCCGCAAAAGCCGCAACCTGTTGATGCTCTGCTTCATCTCATTGGGTTAAGAGCATCTCCTCCAGTTGAATTAAACGTTGACCAAACAGCGTGTTTGACTGAGATTTGATTTTTTGGTTTATCCACCAGTCCGATGAAACACCTGCCAGGTCTGACCGGAGGGCTCGAAAACGTGCAAGTCCGAGGCGATCTGGCAGCACTCTGACTCAGGTAGGCTCGGACGACAATCGTGTACACCAAAGCAGTGCGCCAATAGACGCACTCCAATCTGATAATTGCCGACACCGAGACCCTTTGGGAAGTGCTCGATGCTAAAATCGAAAGTTTAGACAGACAGATCGCTGAGGTCCTCGCTTGTTTTCATCGATTCGAATGTTCTCGTGTAAATCTCTGGGACGAGGTCGTCACAAAAGCTAAAATCACTGGCGTGGATTCCTTTGACGATTTCGAGAAACTTCGTCTTTTGTCCAAATGGAATAACAAAGATTTGACTCGACTGGTGGAGATACCCTAATTGGTCTCGCAAGACAGCACTCCCGTTAAAGTATATGACTCGTTTCCCAGCTCAATGAGCCAGATTTCGATAGTTGATGCCGAGGATGAGCGCTCGCCCAATGCGCTCTGCAGCGAACTCCGTTTAACTTTTCGTTCTCCCCGACTTCGCTCCAAACGCGCGCGTGTCAAGCGCGAATGGGCTCACATGGCCATGCAAGTCTCCGCACATTCTGAAGCACTGAAGTGTGCACTTCCTCTGTCTCCTGCGGACGCCCCCAGCCAGCCGCTAAAGTAGATTCCAACGCGTTGTCGGTTCCGCTGAACGCGCACAATCCCACAGCCATATTGTCACACGTTAGACGGACAAGCCCACTCGCTCTGGGCAAAGCGAACATGACTGATCATCGTCTCCGACAGGACATTCACAACTGTAGGTGCAGCAAGCAGGAAGGCAGTAAGAATCAACACGTGTGCTTGCTTCAACCAAGCTGGGCAACGCTGTTCCTTTCTGCAATTGCGGCTATAAACTTGAGCGAGAGGATGCTTATGTAGTTCTTTCCACTATGGAGTGTTCGTGTGCATGCAACTTTTGGAATCGCGGGGCAATCATCAAAGCTTTTGGACCATCAGGAGTTCTTCAACTAAAAAGGAAGGAGTTGCCGTTGAATACGACTGCTGCACTCTTTCTCAATTGTTGTGGAGATTTTTAAGCGGCTACGGTACGAAGTGGATACCGTACAACTCGGCCATGTACTCAACCAGCGAGACTTTCCCCTTGCAATCCGCGACACAATGATAAAAATATGTGAAATAACACACACACATCCAAACAGCAAAAACAAGTGGTTGTTTTCTATTTGGAAGGAGGCAGATGTTTCTCAACTTTGCTGAAAATCAGCTAAAATAATCCACAAACAAGATAATCTCAACCGAATCTCTCAGCAAAAACAAGTTTGGGGGTTGAGCAGTTTCACCGAAATGCGCATTGGCGATTTTTGACACACGAGTTGCGCGTTGTTTGCGACTGGCTTTCTTGTTTGTTGTTGCTGCATTTCCGTGAGAGTGCGCGTCTCTTTGCGTGCGACCTGTTTATTTCGATTGCTTATGTTGCTGTTGGACGACAAGATACCCTGCAAGTCGTGTCTGCAGCGAGTTGTTGCCTCCTACCCATGTCGGCCGCAGAAATGGCGACCGCCACTGTGGCAAGTACGCACCTCTTATGGAACACGGAGATGGGACCGGATCTGCCGCTGACGTGGGCGGTCATACCGGACGTGGAGTAAACAGGAAAAAAGGACTCGTCTTACATGTGCACACACTCTCTGTAGAGCGAGCGACGAGAGGGAAGAAGGCGGTGGTGGTTCCTTCCTTCCTTCCATATTTTTATTAGATGGCTGCCCACATGTTGAGTTTGGAGTTTATATTTTTCCCACGCACACACTTGTTTGCAGCGCTTTGCATGTTGCAACTCGTGGTTTATTCTTCAAAACGCACACTTGCAGGCAGGCGGCACCCAAGAACAAAGAGTAACGGCCAGCGCCCTCTCTCTTTGCAGCAGTGGATTTATTCGAAAAAAACGCACGCACCTGTGTGTGATCCGTCGAAAAGCGTCGTTACACAACTTTGGTGCTGATCCTGCAGAGCAAACCGCAAACGCTTGCAGCAAGCCAACAAGATCTTGCTGGTCTCCACAGTCCCATATCTTGTTTTTGCTGCAAGCTCGCTCGCTCGCTCGCTCTCTTCCTAAATTTGCCATTTGTAGGAAGTCGTCACCAGGCACCATCCTCAAGGTACGCACATTTACCAAATAGTTGCTGGTTTTATGCATGTGTCGCAAGCAAAATGGACCTAACGCGTCCCTTTATCTTTGCGCATGCGCCAGATCTCTTTGTATAGCACAAGATCCCACGACATGGGCACTTCGGAGCTCCCGCAGCGTCACGACGTGTCGGCGCACGGCCAGCAGCACTACTTTGGCAACGAAGCCGCGTCCTTCCAGAGTCACCATGCGACGCCACGGAGGTCCCCAACGCCAGAGCTCCAGAGCCACCACGCGCACGCGGAGCACGCCAAGTACGCGCCTCTCTCGTCGTCCTCGGCGCAGTACATGGATGTGGACCAGTACGACGATCCTGAAGGCGCGGGCAACGACCGCCGGTCGCCCATGTCCCCGGGGGCACTAGATCTGTCATATCACGAGCCAGAAATGGACGCCGAGCGGCGGCAGCAGAACGGTCGTCCGCTGCCAGCGCTCAGTCACTTCCAGTCAGTCATGACGCAGGTCTCGCGGTTCAAGCAGGCGCACGGATACGCGCTTGAGACTGTGATTCCGTCGCCGTCCAAGGGCATCGCGAGAAGCGCGTCCTTCGGGAGCGACTCGGGGATCCGTCTGCCGAGTCTCACGGGGCTCCCTGGCACGCCGCCACTCTCGCCGCGTGTGTGGGCGTCGTCGGCCACGTCCTCACCCCGTGGCGATGCGCTGCCTTCTCCACCGCAGCGCGGCTTCCCGTTGACTGCGAGCGAGTCGATCCGCCAGGTGTTCCCAACCAACAACCGTGCGGGCTTCGTGGCACCGCCTCCATTCACACTCGCGCCAATCCGCCCCCACAACGGATTAGAGTCGCCCACGTTGTCGGCGAAGGCGTCCCCGACAACAACACTCCCGTCGCTGGCGGCGCTGGCAATATCGCTGCCGCGTCCCGACGACGCGTCCTTCCCTCATGCAGACAAGGTCGGCGGTCCATTCCCGTACCATCGTTCAGCGTCGTGTCCGTCGGACGCCATGACGTTCTCATTCAGGGCTGGAGGCGATCATAACAGCACGCCCGAGCCCACAGCCACCCCGCTCTACGTGCTCAGCTCAGAGAACATGCCGCGCGGAAACTTGGTGCGCAGCAGCTCGGCCGACGCGCAAACGGCGTTCACGCTGCGTTCGCGGAGCATGCTCGCGCCGCCGTCAGAAACCCACGCGATCCAGCAATGGTGAGTGATTGTCCTTGTTTGTAGCTCTTCAAACCATTTATTTGTTTTGTCTCTAACCCGTTGTGGCATCTTTGTTCCTTTTGAAGCAGGCTGGAACCAAACGACCGAGAGGCATCGCTGAACTCGCTCGCGGACTCGGCACATGCGCTGCTACTGGAGCAGCAACAGAGCCACTCGCCGTCGTCATCGTCTGGACCGAGTTCCCCGCTGCAGTTCCACCATCCACACACCCATCGCCTGAGCGAAGACGAAGGAGAAGAGGCGTTCTTTAGCCATGGTGTCAGTCGCAGTAATGGTGGTGCCGCCAGGACTAGCGACGCGTTCGACGGCAGACGCGAGAAGAAGCTGTGCAGTTTCCCAGAGTGCACGAGCAACGCCGTGACGCGCGGCAAGTGCATCAGCCACGGCGGCGGCCGACGGTGTCAGAAGAAAGGGTGCACGCGGGGCGCACAGAGCAAGGGGCTGTGCGTCGCGCACGGCGGTGGCCGCATCTGCCGCGAGCGCGGGTGTTCCAACATCCAGCGCAGTATGGGGCTGTGCATCCGCCACGGCGGCGGCAAGCGCTGCAGTATGGCCGGGTGCCATAAGGGCGTCGTGCGCCAGGACCTGTGCACGGCGCACGGCGGCAAGCGCAAGTGCCGCGTGGACGACTGCACCAAGCACGTCAAGAAGCGCGGGCTCTGCCGCTCGCACGCCAACTCGATGCTGTATGTGGTGGCCGCGAGCTAAGCGCCATCGACGCGTGTGCAGTCAGTGTACAAACTGGAGGAAAGAGAATAGCAGCGAAACAAGCCAATTAGTGTTAATATTGAGACGAAATTCGAGATTCGACTACAGCTACGAGCCAAATGTACAAAAGCGAATTCAGATTATCCGTGCGTGCAGATGCCGCCAGCTCAAAGCACAGCGGTTTGTGTTGGTTGCGATTATCTGCTGCTCTTGTTTTGGTCGTCACTCTGCAAGTGTGTTTGTTTTCGGGGGTTCGTGCGCATTGGTAAAAGCACACATTTTGCAAAAAAGGTCCTTTCTATTGCTGACGAAATGGACTCTGTCGAAACATTCAGCGACACTTGGATGCTTCTTCAACAATTCCAGGAAGCCGTGCAGCAAGCACAGCCTTTGCAAGTCGCGTTTGCTGTGTAGTTTTCTTCAACATTATGTGCACATTTCTCTCCTATCATGCAAATCCTCCTCACTTTCGGTGTATTGTTGTGCTTGGCATAATCGCATTTTATTCGTCACACGCCACCGACATGTCTGACGAGCTGTTGCTCACCTTTGCCGTGCCATTTGTGTACAAAATGCATCCGATCAAAGCGCAACGCAGACACACACTCACATGCACAATCGAATGGACTGGAACGCAGTTGCTCAAGCGGCGCACAATGCTTTCTTGTATTCTACCATCCTGCATTGTGTACGTCTGGAATGCAACGACACTTGTCTGCTGGGCATACTGCACGAGATCGCTCCCATCCACACAGTGTGTACGCAAGGATGCTCGCTGTTTTTTCTGCAACAGCTTGCGTTTTGCAATTGACGACTGCCGGTTTTGAACCCGCACGTGCGCATGCAGAAGAATCTTCGTCCCTGTCGCAAGTGTGTTCTCACTCAAGCGACAGGGTTATGCAATCAACAACCAACGTTGGTTGTTGATCACATACCTGCAGTCCATGGGTACATTCCATCGCTGGGATCACATCATGTATACTGCAAGGCGGTTGTCAAAAATCCGCATCATCAACTCTGCCAGCACGAAGCAAGATTCGATCTTTTTGGCTTGTGTGTGGTAAATGATCTTGGCTTTTGTATGCGTTGGTTGAAAGAAATACACACACGTCTATTCCAATTTGTTGCAGTTTCTTTCCCGCCGCTCGCGCACGTTGAAAAACGCATCGTCAATGGCCCGAACCAGCAGACGAGGCACCTAACTTGGGTCTGGGTGCACAATACTGAACGCACCTTCTTTGCGCACAGCGAGTGAAAACTACGCTTGTGCATGAACCCGACTCAGAAAAATTACCACGACCACAAACAGCACAGAAACGAGACTTGTGTGTTGAGAAAAACTGTCATGCAAATATGCTGTTCGCTAGGTTCAACCAAGAGGGATGGATACAAATACAGTGCGTTTTGGGTGCTGTGCTGCTGCTTTTTGTCGACACGTTCTGTTTCTTGCTTTGCATGTTTGAGCAGTGCAAGTCGCTTTTTGCTGTTGTCCAGCGTATCCTTGCTGCTGCTAATGCATTTGTTGGGCGTCTAATTGATGAATCGACAGACATTCGCTGAACACCAGGCGCTGGAGCTCCTCTTTCGGCATCTCGACCCCTAAGTCCAGCGACTCGCGCTCGAAATCGAAATTGAATGGCTCTGCACAGATTGGTTCGTCCGCCTGTGCAAGCAAATAAACAAGTAAACAACAATTGACGGTCAGTGCCACCACTCTCATTTTCAACAGCAGCATCAACAGCAAGCTGCAAGTTTGCAATTTGGATACCGGATTGTGGAGTTGTGCCAAGTACGGATGCGCGAGTGCCTGCACGACAGTGATCCGCTCGTCCGGATTGAATTTCAGCATCTTGCTCAGCAAATCGATCGCCATCGGGTTCGCATCGGGAAAAAACTCGCTCAGCGCACGCTATTCAATTGCAACAAACAAGTGCATATTGCAAAGATGGTTAAACTTGAGCAAACAAGCGATTAGACGTTTGCCTGTCAACACAAAACGTAACCACAGGGTTACCTTTGGGTAATACCCGTGCTGCAAGATGGCTTTCTTGGCGGCCTCATGCGGTACGAAGCTCATCTCTTCCTCCGTGGGCGAACCGAGCACGCGGATGATCATGTGGAGCTGGTCGGACGGGTCGCGACCCGTGAAGAACGGCCGGCGGCGCAGCATCTCGGCGAAGATGCAGCCGATGGCCCACATGTCAACGGCGTCGTTGTAGTTCTGGCAGTCGGCCAACAGCTCCGGCGCGCGGTACCACCGCGTGACGACGTACTCGGTCAGGTCCTCGTTGTGCGCCATCTCGACGCCGCGCGCGAGGCCGAAATCGCAAATGGACAGGTCGCAATTCGAGTTCACGAGCAGATTTGAGGGCTTGAGGTCGCGGTGGAGCACGTTGCCCGAGTGGATGAACTTCATGCCGCGCAGGATCTGGTACAAAAAGTACTGGAAGTGCGCGTCCGACAGCGGCTGCGACGAGCTGATGATGCGCTCCAAGTCGCTCTCCATGAGGTCCGTGACGATGTAAATGTCGTGGAAATCCATCACATTTGGCGGGATCAAGATCACATCGAGGATCTACAGAGGCATAAGATAGAAAGTCGAGCTGTCGTTAGGGACGTCAGTAAATCATGCAGACGTGTCGCGGACGCACGTTGATGACGTTTTCGTGCACGCCCAAGTGCCGCAGCAGCTTCATCTCGCGCAAGATGCGCTTCGCATCCGTCAGATCGTCAAACACGTCGGTGATCTTCTTGATCGCGACTTTTCGACCGCGAAGCTGCACAGACAGGAGGTCCATACAGTTAGTAACAAAGAAATCGGCATTACGATCGTGTGCGTTCCCATTAGCACCAGCTAGCAATGGCACTTTTCTTACCGTGTCTTCAGCTGAACACACGATTCCGTAGGAGCCGCCGCCAACGGGACGCAAATTCACGTAATGCGAGCGCACTTCGAAGACGTTTCTCGAGATCGTGACGCAGTGGTAATCTGGTCCGTACCGCGACATTTCGATCGACATGACTGCGCAGCGCCTTCTTCGCTCGAAAGGAGTGTGTGCTCTGTAGTCTCCCTTGGATCTGCTGGAACGCCTGCTAGAAAGAAGCCTTGTCGATGTGTGCTCTGAATGGAAATTATAGAAACAAAAGGGTCAGTGCAGCTGCGCATTCCGCGGGTTGCTTCCATTGCGCAGGCAGCACAACACACAGGAAGGCACATGCAAACTGCACGAGTAGCGCTTCGTGCACGCAACCTCTGTGCTCTGTGCGTAGATGCACGTACCAATGGATGCAGTGGCTGCTCTTTGTTGCGTTATCTGCACGGCGCTGCTTTCTTCCGTCTCTTCGTCAGCATTATGCGCCTTTTACTGCAAAGATACTACGCACCGTAGAGTACACATTAATAAAATGGAAACCAAAAAGAAAAAACATAATCTACCCAATCAAAAACGATGCATTATCATAAACGCTATATTGATTGGATGAAAATGCATGTTATGATCATGGTTATTTATGGGAGTATACCGTAAACAGCAGCTTCATGCACCATCTAAAAGGCTGCGTAATTCGTTGTTGGCACTCGTGCGGTTCCTAGCATTTAGAAGGCGCTCACCATTGTCGGTTGGTTGGGTTTTGCTGCATGGGATTCCGCTGTTGCTGCTGTGGACCCGCGCCCATGCCTCCCCATTGAAGTCCCTGGAAGCTGTTGGCAGCCTGTTGCTGCTGTTGGTGCGGGTTCGGCACTTGGTTCATGCCCATGTGCATCTGGCTGATCCCCATGCTTCCGCCCGCTCGAGGCGCGCCACCCATTGGGTTAAAACCCCCTGGATTGCCACCAAATGCGCCAGGACCAGGATTCGAACCTGGAGGACCACGAGCTGCATTCATCGGCGACGGCATGGGGCGCATCGGCGACGATTGGACCGACGACCTGCCCATGAACAGATTGAACGGATCTTGAGGCACAGGATTCGCCTACTCAGATTTAAATGAGCCACGATCAGCACAGAGACCAAAATTGTGAACGTTTGAATATTCATCACCTGAGGTGGCGGGGTTGGTGGAGCGGACGATGTGGATGCAGGTGCGGCAGTGGTTGGCACAGGATCCGAGAGCTACATACACACATGCCATAACGCAGGAGGTGCAAGCGCCATTAGAGTGGCATATGAATTGCGTGACCCAATGAAATTGTGTGCAAGGACGTACCAAGCCAACGAGGTCGTCATTGAATGCTTTTGGTGTCGCAGGAACGTCTTCTCGTTTCGCTAAGTCAAAGAGGAGAATGAGTCATTCGGCACAAGATCAGCAGAAAAACAAAGTTATAAACTTATAGCTGAGCTTACCTGGCTCAGGCTCATGAGACGTCTGGATGAGATCAGGGGCGTTCGCAGGCACCGCATTGGAGGTCACGCGCTCGGCTGGCCGCGTCGAACTCTCGCTTTGCACACGAGCGATTTTACTAATCACCAGTCCGTTGAAATCAGGAACTGCGTCCGAATCGTCCACGACGTCCAGCCAAACTGCACAGAATAGAAGAAAAACGAAGTTAGCAGGCCGCCTTTGGCACAATCTAATTTGTTCACACGACGCACCGTATGTGCCTTCAAATGGCGTCTTGAAGCGAAAATGGAATTGCCCTGGGAGGGGGAACACCTGCACGCCACGAGCACAAACAAAGTTGTAGCAGAGCGTCATTCTCAATAGCGTCTTTGCGACGCAAGGGTAAAGCAGCTGACGCACCTTTTTGACGTGCTGCAGCTTCAACTGCTCGACACGCGGCAGCGGCACGACGTTCAAGTGGTCGGACGAGTCGCCGTCTTCCGGAATGAAGTAGTTGAGCATGCCCTCCATCTCGCGTCTTCTCGTATATATGTGAGCGAGTATGTGCT
Organism: Globisporangium splendens; assembly: GCA_006386115.1. Taxonomy (NCBI): domain Eukaryota; phylum Oomycota; class Peronosporomycetes; order Pythiales; family Pythiaceae; genus Globisporangium; species Globisporangium splendens. The sequence goes on along the minus strand of VFIW01000063.1, from coordinate 137,185 downwards.
TATTCCTTCGACCCTCTCTGCCTGTTTCCCCAGCAACAACGAAAAGCAAAACGACCGTCAAAAACGCCACTCCCAAGTTTCTACTTGTGGTGATTTCTCATAGAGCGCTGCAGAGGGAATGAGCAGCCGCTCGTACGCACAGTTGGCACTCGTGGTCCACACACTGAGGACGCCTACCTGCTGCTGCTTTGACTGAGAGAGAGCGCGCGCGGAGGTGTCTCTGCTGCAGGTGTCGTTTTAGTTTCGCCTTGCTCTCAGCAAAACACAAACCAAAATGGCTCTCTTCACAACGAGCTACACTCCCTAAATTAGTGTACCAAATTGTCCCCACCACACTATATTAAGAGTGACACATCACTCACATGCTGAGGTTAAACTAGGATGTGGAATGGCAACATGCGTGACCACTTTTTCAAAGAAGTGCAAAATGAGCAGCAGCAACGTGAACGAAGGCGGCGACGCGTCTGCGAGCGCCCCGAAGACCGCGCGCGTGGTCACCGGCCAGCAGCAAGCGATCACACCAGCCGCCGGCGTTTCTGTTGGCGCCCACGATGACGAAGGAGAGCATGAAGAAGCGCCGCCAGTCGTCAACAAGCTCACGGAATGCGTCGAGTTCGACAGAGACGCCGAGGTAAGCACGCTTTGCGGATACTCATGCTCGAATAGCATGTCGTTTTCTGCGGGGTGAGGCGGTCAATGGCGGTTTAAACTGATTGTGTGCATTTGCTGGTGGGATAACAGGACGTGTACTACGTGGGCACATCGGGTCTGAAGGCCACGGAGATCAACGGACTGGAAGATATGCCCAAACTCGAGGTACGCAAGAAGAACGCCAAAGCGCATGGTTCTATCATAGTCCAGCACTAACGGATGTATTGTGCTGTGATGTACTCACTGTTTTTCGCAAATTAGCGCCTGCATATCCGTTCGAACCTGCTGAGATCCATGGACGGCATCGCGTCGCTCGTGCAACTGGAGCATCTCGAGCTGTACGACAACCAGATCCAGAAGATCTCGTGCCTCGATGCGCTCGTGAACCTACGTGTGCTCGACTTGTCGTTCAATGAGATCCGCGTGATCCCGGACCTGAGCCACTTGACCAAGCTGGAAGAGCTCTACGTCGCCAACAACAAGCTCAAGAAGATCTCGGGGCTCACGCACTTGACGACGCTGAAGAAACTGGACCTGGGCGCCAACCGCCTGCGCGATATTGAGGGACTCGAAGGTCTCGAGAACCTCGAGCAGCTCTGGTTGGGCAAAAACAAGATCACGAAGATCCAGGGACTGGACTTTCTCAAGAAGCTTCGAATCATCAGCGTCCAGGTATGTTCGCCATATGCTTTGTTTTGTTGTTTCTTTGTTTTAGGAAATGCTGATTGATGGTGTTGGCTCCATACTGTTGATGCATGGGCAGAGTAATCGATTGGAGAAGGTCGAAGGGTTCGAGAACACGCTGGCGCTGGAAGAACTCTACTTGAGCCACAACGGCATCACGAAGCTCGAGGGTGTTGCGCACCTGGTACGTGACTGTGTTGCTTTGGTATTCTGCGCCGTGATGTTGTTGCACAATGTGAGTCACTTCTTATTGCGCATGCAGAAAAACTTGACAGTGATGGATGTCGGTGCGAATCGAATCACGGAGATTCCGGAGGATATTCAGAGTCTGACGGAGCTCGAGGACTTGTGGCTTAACGATAACCAAGTGGAGAGGTTCAGTGAAACGAACCATTTGGTACCCCTCAAAAAGCTGCGCACGCTGTACTTGGAACGCAACCCGCTGGCAAAGGATTTCGAGTACCGAAAGCGATTGGAAGCCCTGTTGCCGGACTTGGACCAAATCGACGCAACGCCGACCTCGAAAGCCCGGAGAATCCGCTAAGCGCCGCAAGAATCGACAAATTGGCTCTGGCGGAAGCCACTGAGGTCTTTGAATCGCCTCATAATGGAGAATAAGCCGGGGTAACAGGAGGATCAAAATACAACTTATCAGCCAATGCGATGCCTTCTCATGAATCGCTCCCATCACTCACATCCGTTTTCCCATCGTGAGGCTTTCCATTGTCCACGTAGATCTTTGCGGGAGGTGGATGCAGTTTGCAGCTAATACAGACGCAGATCCAGCACATGTGGTTCCAGTAGACGAGCCACGAGCCGCAATGCAGGCACTGGTGTCCGTGAATGCCCCCTTTGTACACTGGCACACTCATGACGACAACGATGGCAACGACGCAGAGCATTGTTGGCATTACCCACGCCGTGGGACGCGTTTGCGGCGTCGGGATCGACCGGATGCGGATCACCTCGTTGAATGCGGTCGGCGGCATCGTGCTTTCAGTGATCTGGACCGAGCAATTGACAACACTGCGCCAATAGTTCGCACCGAAGGACGCTGTGCGCTCAATGATGTACAGCGTAAGCGCGTATCCGCTCAGATACGTCAACTGCGTGCGATTCGGCATGGAGCATTCGATAATCGTCTCGTCCGACAGCGTGTTGCGGCGCGCGAACCGGAACACGCGTCGATCTTGGCTAACGCTCAGCCACTGAAGATCGTTGAGTGGACACGACAGATTCCACGTCTCGTCAGCACCGGTCAGCGGCACGGGTTTTGTGCAACACTGCAGACAGAACTGCTGCTTCTGCTTGCTCGGATCCGTGAACTGCGTCTCAAGCGCGTACTCCTTGTGGAAACCCGCCGTAGAGTTCAGATCTTCGCAACTGTTGAGCGCGAACCCGGCGTAGCACTGTTCCGCAAGCCACTCGATCGTTGTCTTCTTGTCGAGGGATTGGATGGCACCGTAGATGCCGTACGTTTGCTGCGAGATTGGAGGCGTGCGCAATGGAACAGTGACAACGTGAGTCCGATTACTGCATAATCGCGTGTTGTGAACACTCCACAATGGCAAGAAGTGAGCGTACCGTGTTGGAGCTATGAACAACGCGAATGTTTTCCAGCAGACATGTGAGCAGCAGCAAGACCACGAGAACCCTCTTATGAGCATACAAGCTCCATGCGACGCTCATGGTTATTATGCTCTAACGCTCCATCGTTTGTCTTGTGCGCGCAGTGCGATTCAAGAGCAGTTTCAAAGCACAATCTGCTTGAGCAAGAACCAATCTGCTGGCCGTTGAAAACTATATTGAGACGGCGAGCGGATCCAAGACCAGTGCCTCAACTGATGGAGATTACGGCCATTGGTCGCCAGATTGGCGCGTCGCGAGTGCTCGGTACCTTCCGTTTGGGATCCTCATGAGCACGTCATGCGTTCCTTGCTCGACGATCTCGCCATCGTGAGCGACAGCGATGGTGTCGGTATTGCGGATCGTTGTGAGCCTGTGGGCGACAACGACTGTCGTGTGCTTTTTCAGCGCGAGAAGCCGATCGAGAGACTCCTGCACGATGCGTTCGCTTTCATTGTCCAATGCACTTGTGGCTTCGCCCAGTAGCGAGTAGTTGCAGCACACAACCACTTTCGGCCGCGATGGATACCGAAAACTCACATCTTGCAGCACGATTTCGCCTCGTACACTGTCGAGTTTGATGCCGCCGTCTATGCTGGGATTGATCTTCGACGACCGTTCGATGACTTGGAAGACGTCGAACCCAGCGGTTCGCGCTGGGAAAACGGGATGGAGGCTCGGACCGGCTTGGCTAAGCCCATGATAATCTTAGAACACTGTCATGACGCGGCCACCGTCGTAGCAACCACTCCTTGTTGAGAAAAGTCGTTAGAATGGATCGCAACTTCAGCAACAAGGATGCTTTTGACAACCTCCAGCAGGCAGAAATAGAGCAGCATGACTTGCCTGAATTCTCAGACGGCGACGTCCATCCACGCACTCATTTTACAAATTGCAGGCCATTTACCTGGTGAGTCTTTATCGTTTTTCTTCTTGTTGAGCTCTATTGTATGTTGCTTTTATACGTGAAAGTGTTACCTTTTTTTGTGTTTTCATCGGGAAAATTCCGTTGATTTGACATATTCACATCTTCATGCGCTGCTTCTTCGCTCCCCTCCCTCCTCTCATAATCCAATATCATAATCATCTTCACTCACTGCTTTTTCTCACTAGTCACATCCTGCAAACACTTTCAGTGGCGTGTCTTTTATCTCATCCTTTATGGCTCCAGCAAGAAAAAATACTCACTCACCAATCAAAACAATCACAACTTCAACGACGGTCATGCATTCCGAGCAGACGGCTCGATTGTCGGGACATAGGATGGAGACGGAGCGGAAAATGCGGATCCACCTGGCAGCGAAGCATTTCCATTCGTGTAGCTTGTAGCGGAGTCAGCGTGTGCTGAATCATCAGGTCTTTTCGTTCCAGCACTAAAAGCTCGGGTCAACGCCGGAGCAGCAAGCGGTACTCCCATAAGCTCCATGCGACTTGGGCTTCGACTGTGGAGAGTGTCGATCCCCCCAACGCCATTATTTGTAAACCCCGTCAAGCCACTGGAGGCAGGCGCTTGGTAACTCTCTTCACCATTGACTTGGCCAAAATCCACATCCGCATTCAAATCGTCTCCATTCTGTTGGACTTGGTCGGGATTTGCAATCGCTTGTCGCTGTTTGTTAAGCTCTTCCAGTTTTTTTCGAAACCTCTCAACTTCACGCTGGTGCTTTTCTTCTTCACTTCGAATAGCAGCAACCAGATTCAAATCTCGTTCGTCGAAAGCTGATCGCGCAATTTTCATATGATCTTCAAGCCCTTGAACTTTGCGGATAAAATTCGGATCAGAAACCGAGCCGAGAGAAATGCCACGTTCCCACGAATCCATTTGCATCGGGAAATTGTCATCCGAATGCAAGCCGAGCTCACTTGTAGCATGCACTAGTTGCGCAGTGTGGTGCGGAGATCGACCGACGTCACTAGAAGCATAACTTGCTGTGCTCGAGCTGCTATTCACAAGGCTTCCGTCACCAACAAATGCAGGCGGCACTTCTCGATGAGCTGTAGACGACGCATCCGCCGACGAATTTGTTACTGACACTTGTGAGCTGTTTAAGCTTCCGCCGATCGACACCGTGTGATTGGTGGCAGAAACATCCGAATGCGCAGGCTCACTCAACGAATATACCGGAGCCGTCTGCCCTCTCTCAAGGACTGACGGTGCTGGCGATAAAAGATGGCTTGGTACTTGCATGGTTTGAGGGGGGATCCCAGGCTTCGTAACAAAATTCATCTTCGACACATGAGGAAGCGGCTTGGACGAAAACGAATGCGGCTCCGGAGCTTCTTCCCATACGTCTTCCAGTACGTCTGGTAAATTGTTGATTTTGCCTTCCGTCACGAGGAACGAGATGGAGTCTGCGATGTCTTCAAGATCTGGTTCTACAATGCCAACATCCACAGCCAGCTCGCACGCTACGTCATGGGTGCTGTCTGTAAACAAGTTGAACGGGAACTTGATTTCTTTCGACTTCCCATCGATCATCAGTCGGAGGTTTAACAAGATGCTGTGCTCGTTGTCAGGGTCTTTAGCTGCTCTAATCTCATGCCGTCTACCGCGCTTGCGAATTGACGGGTTTGCCACGTTAGTGCTACTGGACGTGCTGCTCGATGCTGAAGGTGGTCGACTTTGAAATCCGTTGTTGTCCAAGGTCGAACGATCCTGAGGGACTGGAACAGGCAAATGGTCCCCTGGAGCCTGAAAACTTGAACGGCGCAGATGACTATAATCTACAACGGGCTCAGATGGTAATCGTTGCGCAGGACCGGGTGCTGTCGAAGGTACGAGCACATTCAAGGGGGCGGACAGCGAGTTTTGTGTTACCTCCACCTGCTGTCCGCCAGGTGCCGATGGAGCCGACAGAGTCGATACACCTTCTTGATTCACTTCTACTTGTTGCTGTCCACCAACCTCAGCAGTTTCGCCAGACGCTGCTTCCTCCTCGGAATATTCTTCAGCATCTTCCAATTCAAGGCGATGACCACGTCCCCCCATCACATTCATGCGAGTATTTTGAATCTTGATCTCACTTTCTGGCATCGTGTCGAGGAAGTCATTGACATGGTGATCCTCATCCTTCTTCCCTGAGAGTGGCTCATCTACCTCTGGAGAAGCGTTAACACTCGGGGAAAGGACTGGAGTCGTTACTGTAACAGCTGCTGGAGCTGCCAACGGTTGCAAAGCAGGAGCAACCACAGGCGGCTGCTGCTGAGTAGGAGCAACTAAATCCGCTGCTGCTGGCTTCGTCTGTGCCAAATCAACCATTCGATGCTTGCCCACTGACTTCTCCTCAGCTTGAATATCATTTCTCGACTCAGTGGATCCGATCGGATTTACTCCAGGTCCCCCAAGAGCACTAGCGCTGCTAGCACCAGACGCTGTCGACAATTCTTCTGGTTCCAGCGACAGCGACGGGAACATTTTACGTCGATCCGTCACTTGCGATTGATCACTGCCTTTCGAACAACTCTCCATGTTCAGCTCCTCAGCAAATGACTCTTCGCTCACATGGGCAAGCCGTTTCTGCTCTTGCTTGATCTCTAGCTCAAGCTCATCTTCTTCTAAGCAGCGCACCATTTCACCGTCGTCATCTTGAGCTTTCAAAAATGGATGATCCAGCAAATACTCCGCCGACACATCAATCAAGCCGTTGCCACGAGAAAGACAGAGTTCGATGAAATCCTTCGCTGCTTGACTGACGATCCTCTGCAACCCCCTCGGTCGGATGCCTGCTGTCACCTTCTTGTAGATCTGGGCAGGATTGATACACTCCGAGTACGGAACTTCCTTTGTCACCATCTCCAAGACGCACATGCCGAATGCGTAGATATCAACTTTTTCGTCGTAGCTTTCATCGTACAACTCAGGCGCCATAAATTCAGGAGTGCCGAGTACACTTTGGGCTCGAGAATTCTTATGCACAGCCAACTGAGTGGACAACCCAAGATCTCCGATTCGCAAATCACCTGTATTCCCATTGATGAAGATATTGTCACATTTCAAGTCGCGATGAATCACTGGCGGGTTCTGACTGTGAAGGTAATGCAGTCCCTCAAGAATCTGGATGCACCACCGCTTGATAATCTTCCATTTCACAAACTGAACACGCTTGATATATGACTTCAGCGTGCCGGACGTCATAATCTCGGTGATAAACACGACTTGATTTTTCTCTTTCGAGAACCACGAACCGTAAAAGTTGATGATGTTCTTGTGCTCCAGCTTCTGCAGCAATTGCACCTCCTGGATTATTCTCGTCTTCTCCGTGTTTGGGAGTACCCCAATATCGATTGCATTCCACGCCACATCGATGCCTTGATCTGTATCATACGCCTTGTACACTGTCTTGTATGCACCTGTACCTAAGCGAATATCGAATCGGATATATCGCCCACGCGGAGAATGTTCGACAGGGCGATCCCCTTCATCTCGCTTGTACACACCGGCTTCGTCCATCTTGAGCTGCGAGGTTTACAAAATTCCAACCGTGGCTCGGTTTCCCTAGATTGTGTCGATCTGCTTTGTTGTTGATAGTTCCCCCTGTTACTCAATGTTCATCGATGACTGGGGCGCTCTTCGGTCGCTCAGACTCAACAATTCCTATCACCGACAGCAGCAAAGACAAAACGAAGAGAAAACACCCGAAGCAGCTCACTCAGGCACCAAACACCAAATACGACGCGCGCGCTCTCTCTTGCTCACTTGTCGCACTCGCCGAGGGTGCTGTTCGTCGTGCGCGTCCAGCACCCACGTCTCACCAGCAAAGCGGGAACCAGTACCGCACTATGCACACGCCTTGGGTCCCCTTCTGTGCTGATCTGCTGCTGAACGACTTGTGCGCGGGCCGCTAAATCCAACAGAAGCAGTCGGGTGGTAGTGGCGCTTTCCTTCGAGAAGAAATCAGCGGAAGAAGGCAGGAGGAGGATGGTCGCTGCCTTGGAGCAATTGGCCGCGACAGAAAGGACGTCCGAGACGCAGGCGGCGGGAAGACAGCCACACAGACCCACGCGCGCGCACCCGCACGACGGTTTGTCAGTCGCTTGCTTGCTTGCTTTCCTTCCCACGTGCGAGGGAGGTGGGGTTCCGAGACCTTTTTCCTTCCGGCGAGGCAGCGAGCGCAACGAGGCGGAACCGAATGCGTTTTGCGGGCAGTGACGCGGGTGCTGCTGCTTGTGCTTCTTCAGCGCGCGCTATTGGTGCCGCAGGCTGCGTTTTTTAGCTCGGAGCAAACAGACAGACAGCCACTTTGCCGCCTGTACGGTACAGATGGACGGGTCGAGGTGGTGTAGAAGTGGGCCCGGCGGGTTTTCTTCCAAACCCGATTGCATACGAAAGAGATGTGGAAATCGCGCGGGTAGGTATTTTGAGGGAGATTGGAAACGGGTCGATTGCTCTGCACCCACCCATTTCGAGCAACAAAAAAACCTCGACTACTCTGCTCCTCCCCCTTCTCCACAGTTGAGTATGCAGTTGACAAAGAGAGAGAGAGAGAACATGCTCAACTAAAACCTCGCTTCATTTTCGAGATCAAGGTTTTGAGGTGGAACATTCCTCCAGAGAAAAAGAGTGGAGCAGCGGGTAGGGGTGTCAGAGAGAGAGAGAGAGAGAGAGATTCTCTGAACCAGCTGTTTTATGGGTGGGGTCGGTGCGGACTTAATCGGAGGTCGAATGCAGAGTTAAACGGGGGAGGACTGCGACTTCAACTCCGCGGCTTCTCTCTTCAGACATGGACTGTGTGGCAGTGCGTAAGTATGCATCACAAGCACTCCGTACGTCAGTGGCGCAGTGCCGCGCACATTCGGTGGGTACGACAACATGCAGACATGGAGAATGGTGCGTCCCTGTGTTTGCTGCATGGCGGTGCATGTGGACAGCGTGCAGTGCTGCCACTGAACCTTCCCTTCAACGACCGCATGCTCGCTGAACAGAAAAATGCAAGAAGACGGCGACTGACTCACGATGGGAGCACAAGGAGGCAAGGCGACGAGACCACACGTAAAATGATATGTTGAGTAAGTTAAGGAAATGGCATGCTGCATGGCTTCTGGAACGATTAAACTAGGCGCGCGCGCCAAGTTGTTGTTGTTGTTGTGTGAACGACTTGGAATGTCGCACACAGCACCCGAACCGCTGTGCCCACTTGGAACAATTGGGGATCGCGCATCTGGTGCCGCCGCCGTGAGCTCGACAGCGACCTTTCGAGATTGCACCCTTCTTGCAGCCCGGGTGTTTGCAGCGCGCGCCGCCGCCATGAGACTTGCAGTATCCTCGCGATTGAACGGGGCGGAAGCAGTCGGCCATGCAGCACAGCTTCATGCCTTTGTGGACAACACACTTCTCCATGTGGAGCGCGACCCGAAGACAGCCAGTCACGGTGCAGTATTGCTTCTTGGTGTCATCCTCGTGTGGAAATGGCAGCTGATGAGTTGATGTTTCTGTCTCATCAAAAGTCATTTCTTTGTGTGAGGCGCCGCGCTTTGCGTTTGTTGCTGATTGTGATGGTACTGATGGTATTCTGTTGGTTTCCATAAAGAGATCGTTCACACTCTTCGGCAACCGATTAGAAGAAGATCCTCCGCATTTATGCCGTTTGTTTGCTTCGCGGTGGCTTGTGAATTGTCCTTGACCAGCACTTCTAGTACTTGGAACGTGCGCTCTCCACGACCCGACCTGTTGCAGCTTGTCAGCGATTGGAGACAAATTAGGCTCGCTGGAGGACACCAAGGTATGTGTGTTTGAAGCGCTCCGCAGCTGATGTGTCCGCTTGCTGGTTGGGATTACTGAATGTGTGGAGCTTGAAACAGGGGTGAAAACGTCCGCATCGTAGTGCTCGGCCACTTTGTCGTGGTCCTTGGAGATGATGATGTTTGAGCACATCGGAGCAGGTGCTGCCCCTTCCTCGATGGCAGAGATCTCGTCCTCTTCATCTTGGCTCAGTAGCATCAAGCTCATCGCGGCCACGCCAGCGTCCATTCGGACTATCCCGGGTGTGCTGGCTGAGATCTTGGCTGCAGTATGAGCAGCTACGTCCTGAAGCTGGTCTCTTGCGTCTCCGTCTTCAAACGCAGGGTTGAGCAACTCGAGCATGTCCATTGTGTCAACCGAAAAGCGATGCTGTGACGAGCTGTGTCGCTGGAACGGGAAAATAGTAACTGAGCAACACGAAGAAGCCAACGTTCAGAGAGAGAGAATCGAATGCCTCACGCAACTGCTGGAGGTAGGTGGGTGCCTTGCGGAACTGTCGTCTGTGGCCAGATTCAAAGCCCCCTGACACCCAAGTCGTCACACATTTTGACAGAATCACACATCTGCGACGGGAGATGGGGAGGTGCGAACTTTACGGTACAGTGGATCGGGTGATGACGCCTGCATTGCCGACGAGCCTGTCGACCAACCAGAGCGGCCGAAACAAGCGTGATTCGTTTCGTGCCATCAAGATGCAAAGAGAACTCAATCGCAACGACAGCTCAGCCATCGCGATGAGGCGCATCTCACGATGGCGACCGAGTGTCTTGCCTTATGTTTGTGTACTGAAAAGGACCCAGAGGCGCATCGAAGAAGCTCATTTGCTGCTGCTTTTTAAAAAGCGCAACTGATGCTGGCCACCCCATCTCATGGAAGAAGTGGTGTTGATCCGATGCATCGACGTCACAGAATCTCGAGGTGCCTGTCGACTGGCACCCACGTCGCACTTGGATCTTCTTCCTAACGGTTGCTGGGAGTTTCACGTGGACTGGGGGTCATTTCCTGTGACGAAGACACCATGTTTGCCCTTGTTCTCAGACAACAACCAGCGGCACAAAGAGGGATCGAATCTTCAACCTCCCTCGAATGAACCCGGCATCTGTTTGTTTCTGCGAGGATAAACAGGGACGAATCGCGACCTTCAACTTTTGAGTGAGATTCGAAATGGGTTCCCTTTCATAAAATGATCAAGCACCACCAAGAGGTGGGACGAGCGAGCACATACATGCGACGCAAGCGGTAGATGTACCCACGGACGTTGTACATAATTTATTCGTGCTGCACATGGGGACCGCCGTGCACGAGCAAGGCTCTGTACTCCTCCTCCAGCAACTTGCCAGAGAGCGTCTTGCCCTGCAGCATCAGCATGAGCTCGTGCGCGAAAACGCTCGCGTTGTCTCTCTCCACTCTGCATAGAAAAAAAAACATGAATCAAGCAACGACACAAGACGCGCAGACGTCAATGTCATCAGCAGGTCTAACCGAATCTGGTAGCAAAGCAAGATAGAAAAGACGCACCTGATCTCATCTTCAAGGTCGGCGATGCTCGTCTTCTCATTGGTCTCGTGTAAAGAAATCTGATCTCCTGAAGTCTCCATCGCCAAGTCACCTGAGCTTGTTGCATCTAGCGCTTGGTGCACCTCAGCGGGGAGTCGCTGGAGAGGAGGGTCGAGGAGATCTTTTTGATCCACGCTCCCGTACCACGTGCGCCAGCTCGCTTGCTGCGTGAGTGACTCCAGGAAGGCGTTGTTGTTGCCATCCTGCGCGTCGTCGTCTTCCTCCTGGTTCGCTATCAATGCCGTTTCTAGCGAACTGCTGGAGTTTTGTGCATGGCTCTTGGTCACGAATCGCTGGGGCGAGACCGACCGACGATGATGCCGCTCACTCGATGCGCGGGGTGGGAATGCGACCTGCTGCACAAAGTTCGCTTGACCTTTGGAGAGGAACCAGGAGCTCAGTGGCGATGTGGCCAACGCTGGCGACGAAGCAGACATCAATGTCGCTGGCGTTCGCTCTGGAGTGATCGTCATGCCAAACGACGCTCCCCACGCATTTGCAGGTCGAGGTGGTGGCCATTGCGACTTTGGTGGCGTCCGTACTGGTGAAGGAATGACGATTTTTTGGATCGAGCTGCTGACAACAGTTCGATGCCCGTCATCTTGAGGATTGATCACAGAAGATTCTGCCATATTTTCTTGTGCATTGATCAACGATTCACTTTCTTCCTTCGCCTCGTTGTCTTCTTGTTTTCGCTCTTCATGGTCGTCGGCCGAACTGGAGATCGTAGCTTCGTGTGTGCTCTCTTCGTGCGATGGAAGATCAACCGATTCACTCGATGGATTTGCACCGTCCGAAACCAGATTTGTGTCAGCCTCATGAGCATTACCCGCATGTGTGCTTTCGCTTATCACGATATTTTCTGGCTCACTGGTTTCACGTGGCGAGACACTCTCAACTTTGTCAGTTGCTACATTTGCTGCTTCGGCTGGATCGTCATGAACACTCGCAGGAGGATCTTGCTGCGGTGATGAAAATGGCCACAGTTCGTTTTCCGACTCATGAAGCGGACTAGGTGTACTCGCAGCCGATTTATCCAAGTGAGTCGCATTGTGAAGAGATGATGCCTCCGCAGATATTATGTTTGTTGATACAATCGCGGAATCGTCTACGAACGAGTCCACCGTTGGGGTCTTCGCTGGAGAAAGCATGTCGAGCGCTTCGCTCGTCGATGATTCCTTCGGTGTGTCAGGCTCGGAATCTTCAACTTCGATCACTCCAACATCTCTTGACTCGTTCCCAGACGAGGGTTCCTCACCAACGAAAGGTTCAGCAGCAAAAGATACACTTGTCTGTTCAGCTTGGGCTGCTGATGCTTCGGAAGCTTCAGTGTCCACTTCCATAGGCTCTGGCTTCGACTCAATTTCCACGGGTTCAGCTCCCACAACTGGTGCCGCTTGCTGCTTTACGGCTGCTTGAGTACTAGCTGCAGCAATCACACTTTGAGGTTTTATTGACTAAAGTGCAACAAATAAAGAACAAAAGCAACAATAAAACAAACAAATCAGCAACACAAAGAAGATGGGCATAGCGTATATGAATCAGACGATCGTACCTGCTGAGGTGAAGCGATTGCTGGCTTTGGTGCTGAGACTGGCGTGGAAACTGAGCTCTTGAAAGCAGGAACGTTCCCATCGAGACTCAGAGAGTGAGTGTTCTGTTTCTCCACTTGGGCAACCGTATTCGCGACTTTAAGTTTCTTTGGTGGAGGCGGCTTTACAGGATCTGCATGGCTAGAAGTTGCTACTTTCAATGCAGACGATTTTCCTGCCTCTTTGTCTCCCCAAGGAATCGCTTGTGCTGTAGGAGTCGTGGACTGGGTAGACATCATTAAAAGCACAGCAAATACTGCAAATGAGTCAAATGCAATACATAGAAGTGCACGTTTTCAATGCATTCACCTCATCGACCTTTCGCTTCACCTTGATTTCTGGTCTCGGGATGCTTCCTCTGATTCCTGTGGTTTTCGCGGCTGGTACTGTGGCCGAAGCGTTTGCAGCAGCAGCTGCCCTCGTCAACACCGCTGCTGCCTGTGGCTTTGGTTTCGCCACTGCAGCATTGCTGTGGGAGCCCGTCGGGGTTGCGTGTTTACCTGTGCCAGCCATTTTCTTTGCACCTTGCATAGCGTTGCTACTTGTCGAATTGCTTTCATTGCCAGCGGCTCGATTTGCAGCAGCCACCTTCCCACCGTTGTGAAGGCGTTTCCGGTTCTTTTTCTTCTTTAGCTGTCCCTGCTGACCTTGAGGCAGTTGCTGCTGTGCAGGAGGCGCGGCATCCTTCCTTGCATTCCCAGCAACTACAGCAGTTTGGCTCTTTGGAGCGTGGGGTGTGTTTGCAGCAGCGGCCATCTTGGCGCCATTTCCTCCACCATCTCCATCGACTGAAGCAGAAGACGGCGCCGTTGCCGCTGCTGCTGCCGCTCCCGTTGCCTTCTTGCGCGCCTTGGACCGTCTCTTCTTCCCGCCAGCGCTCACACTCGTTGCATTGCTGGTGCTGTTCCCATTCCTATTGCGCGCCGCGCCGCGGCCACCAGTCTTCGCGTCCATTTTCCCTTTCTTGTGTGGTCGGTCTTCTGCAACACGCAGTTGTTAACAACCAACATGATACGTCACGGATAACTGAAGCAACCAATTCCTTCAAAATTCATATTTTAGCAGTACCGTTAACAACAGAATAGATACCTATTCCAGAAACCACCTCGAACTCATCTTGAACACTCGAGCGTACAATGTATTTTGAGGTACGAAGTACTATTGCACTCTCTAATATTACGGCGACATACTGCGGTAGGTGCGCGTTCATCTGTAGTTAAGTTCGCATCCGCTTCACCAACCCCATACTTGCAGGATCAACCAACAAGCCACAATAAACGATGGAGAAGAGCAGCGGCGGATGGAAGGACGACGGCTTTGCGCGGCGCAGCCGACGCGAGCGCAAGACGCGCACGCGCGCAGGCAGCAGCGGCGGCGCCAGCGACGACGATCAGGAGGTCGTCGTGATCCACGACCACCGCACGAAGAAGCGTTTCGACGCCGCGGCGGCGGGCGATGACACAGACGATCTCTCGGAGGACGAGCGCGCGCGCAAGCAGGACCGCGAGGAGCGCGAAGCGTTCGAAGAGCGGTTGCGCAAACGAGACGACGAGCGCACGCGCAAGAGGCGTCGTGAGGGCGACGACGCAGACGAAGGCGCGGCGCGAAATGGCGGGCTCACGAAGGACGAGATCGCGCAGTTGTCAACCCGCGGCGCAGTGGCCACCGAATCGTCTGCGTTAAATGATAAATTGGCGCGATTGCGCGAGCTCTCGCGACAAGAGTACTTGAAGAAGCGAGAAGAGAAGGAGTTGGAGCTGCTCGAATATCAGTTGAAGGATGAGAGTGAGCTCTTCGACGAGAGCGATCGTACGGAAAAGGAGCGGCAGCAGATGGTGCTGAATCAGCGCATTCTCGAGACGGCGAAGGCGCGCTCGAAGAAAGAGACCCTCGACGGATACCAGATCCCAGACTCGTACGAAGAGGTCGACGACGAGGGCAACCGCGTGCGCAAGAAAGAGGATCTACTCACTGACCGGTACGAAGAAGAGGAAATGTTCCGCACGGAGCAGGAAGTGTGGGAGGAGACCCAGGTGAAAATGGCGAAGTCTAAATTCGGCGCCAAGGATAAGGCAAAGCGGAGAGACGCCGAACCCGAGTACGACTACGTGTTTGACGACCAGATCGACTTTATCTCGCAGCAAATGCTCTCGGGCAAGCACGTGAGCGAAGCTGATATCAAGGAAGCGCGTGAGAAAATGGAAGAGTCCAAGAATCTGTCGATCCAGGAAGGACGAAAGAAATTGCCGATCTACGCGTATCGCGAGCAGCTGCTCGAGGCGATCCGGAATTACTCGGTGATCATTATCGAGGGCGAGACCGGGTCGGGCAAGACGACGCAGATCCCACAGTATCTCCATGAAGTCGGGTACTCGGAGCTGGGAAAGATCGGCTGCACGCAGCCTCGTCGAGTCGCTGCCATGAGTGTCGCGGCGCGTGTGGCACAGGAAATGGACGTGAAGCTGGGCAACGAAGTCGGGTACTCGATTCGTTTCGAGGACTGCACGACGGAGAAGACTGTGATCAAGTACATGACCGATGGTATGCTGCTGCGTGAGTTCCTGACCGAGCCGGATCTCAAGTCGTATAGCGTCATGATCATCGACGAAGCCCACGAACGCACGCTGAGCACCGATATCCTGTTTGGTCTGATCAAAGATATCGCGCGCTTCCGAGACGACATCAAGATCATCATTGCGAGTGCGACGCTCGATGCGACCAAGTTCAGCGAGTACTTTGACGACGCGCCGATTTTCAAGATTCCTGGTCGCATGTTCCCTGTCGATATTTTGTACACGAAGGCACCCGAAGCTGATTACTTGGACGCAGCGATCGTGACTGTGCTGCAAATTCATATCACACAACCACTGGGAGATATCCTCGTGTTTTTCACAGGTCAAGAAGAGATTGAAGCCGCGGAAGAGATATTATTGCAGCGAACCCGCGGTCTCGGGTCGCGGATACGAGAGCTCCTGATTCGACCGATCTACGCCACGCTGCCGTCCGAGCGGCAAGCTCAAGTGTTTGAACCGACCCCCGATGGTGCGCGGAAAGTGGTGCTCAGTACCAATATTGCCGAGACCTCGCTGACGATCAATGGGATCTGTTACGTTATTGACACGGGCTTTTGCAAGCAAACCAACTACAACGCGCAAACGGGGATGGAATCACTGCTCGTAGCCCCTGTGTCACAAGCCATGGCGAACCAACGCGCTGGCCGCGCAGGAAGAACGGCGCCAGGCAAGTGCTTTCGGTTGTACACGGCATGGTCGTACAAGAACGAGTTGGATGAGAACACGGTGCCGGAGATCCAGCGAACGAACTTGGGCAGCGTCGTGCTGCTGATGAAGTCGCTCGGAGTGAACGACTTGTTGAACTTTGATTTTATGGATCCGCCTCCGGAGAAGGCGTTGATCCGATCGCTCGAGCAATTGTACGCGCTAGGCGCATTGAACGACCGTGGTGAACTGACGAAGCTGGGGCGAAGAATGGCAGAGTTTCCCCTGGACCCAATGATGTCGAAGGCGCTCGTCGCATCCGAGAAATTTGGTTGCACTGAAGAGATCATGACGGTGTGCGCCATGCTCAGTGTGAACAACTCGATCTTCTATCGCCCAAAGGACAAGGCTGTGCACGCCGACAATGCGCGTCTGAATTTCGCACGAGGTGGTGGTGGCGACCACATCACGCTCATGAACGTGTACAACCAGTGGGTCGAGACCAACTACTCGACGCAGTGGACGTACGAGAATTTTGTGATCATGCGGTCGCTGAAGACTGCACGAGACGTGCGCGAACAGCTCGAGGGACTCTGTGATCGCGTCGAACTGGAGCGGAAGAGCAACCGCACGGACCACGAAGTGATCCGCAAGGCCATCTGTGCCGGGTACTTTTACAACACGGCGAAATTGGACAACTCAGGCCACTACAAGACTGTGAAGCAGGCTCACTCGGTGTACATCCACCCGAGTTCGTGCCTCATCAAGCTGGAGGAAGTGCCGAGATGGGTCGTGTACCACGAGCTCGCGTTCACCACGAAGGAGTACATGCGCAATGTGATCCCGATCAAGTCCGAGTGGCTCACGGAATTGGCGCCGCATTACTACAAGACCAAAGAAATCGAGGATTCACGCAACAAGAAGATGCCGAAGAACACGGGTCGAGCGGCGGGTGCATGATAAAACTATCTTGCGGAAGAGTAGCGAAACAGCAAGAGCATCGTTTGCATGCATAGGGTACGTTTTGCGCCAACAGATTTGCAAATGAGGAATTCTCTACTTTTACTTGAGTGTGTGCTTGGCTCGGTCACAGATCATCAGCACATTGTGGGCGACAGCATCCCAGAAACTGTTGCGCATTTGTGCTTCTTTGAAGCACTTCATTGCTGCATTTGCCAACGATTGCTATTCGTTCTCGATGCGAGCTGCAGCATCAAGTGAACAATCGAGTGCGCTCCGAGCTCCATGTGGCAATTGCACACGACTACAGCGAAAACGGACGAGAGAGCTCGGATGAACATCTTGGCTGAGAGATTCCGAGCTGGAGATCTGTGCAATTGCCTGCCAGTTGGTGCGAGACCTTGCAGAATTTATGAGGACAATTCTCGACGAGATACAATTCGTGCATTTATTTCTTGGGTTTTATGTGAATTTATCTACGAAACAACCGACAAACTGCTGCTTTCGCTCGCTGTCATGAACTTCGTTCCCCTCTCTGTACGCGCTCCTACTTACTCCTTGTCGTTGCTCTGGCGCCAGTGGTCTACGAGCGACTTGAAGATGCCGTCGGTCTTCTTCTGCAGCTCAGCCGGAGGTCCGTACTCAGCCACGGTGCCGCGCTCCATGACGAGGATGCGGTCGGCGTCCAGGATCGTGTTGATGCGGTGCGCGACCGTGAGGCACGTGCAGTCCTTGAATTCGACGCGGATGCTCTCCTGGATCTTGCGGTCCGTCTCCGTGTCGATCGACGCCGTGGCCTCGTCCATCAGGATCACCTTGGAGCGCTTCAGCAGCGCACGCGCGATCGACAGCAACTGGCGCTCGCCCACACTGAAGTTCGTGCCCTTTTCATCCACAACGTCGTCCAACGAGGCTACGGCCGAGTGCAACTGCGCGCGCTTGATCGACGTCCAGATCTGCTCGTCCGAGTACTGGTCAAACGGATCGAGGTTCGAGCGTACCGTGCCCGAGAACAGCACGGGGTCCTGCGGGATGATCGCGATCTTGGCGCGCAGGTCGTGAAGCCCGATCTTGCTGATGTCCACGCCGTCGATCACGATGTTCCCGGCGTCGAGCTCCGTGAGTCGCATGAGTGCCACAATGAGACTGCTCTTGCCGGCGCCAGTACGACCCACGACGCCGATCTTTTCCTGTGGCTTCACCGAGAACGTGAGGCTACGAAGGACACGTGGAAGACCTGGACGGTAGCGCAGGCTCACTTGGTTGAACTGGATGGCGCCGGCAGTCGGCCAGTCGAAGCTGGGTTTCTGGTCCGCGCGGCTCTCAAGCGCGCCTTCCACAGGCATCTCCGAGTACGTCTTGATGCGCTCGACTGAGACCATCTGGGTCTGCAGCTGACTGATCATGCGCACAGTCCAGTTGAGCGACTGCGTCACGCTGAACGCGTACGTCAACGACACACCGACGAGACCCGCGAAAGCAGCTCCCTGCGCGCCGTTCGTACCGTGAGCGAGCACCGCCGCCAACGCCGCGCCAGACGCGATCACCGTGCCGACAAACTCGAGACGCAGCGCCAGCCAGCAGTTGACGGAAAAGTTCAAAAAATACGCGCGCTGGTTACGGTCCAAGAGCATCTCGTTGCGACCCGTGAACTTGTCCTCGACTCCGTAGGCACGGATCGTCGAGAGACCGTCGAGCGTCTCCGAGAGCAACGCAAAGATCGGCGAGCGCGAGATCGAGTCCAGGCGCTGCAGTTCGCGCGACGTCTTGATGAAGTAGCGCTGCGAGACGTAGTAGCTCGCGATCACCGGCGCGAGGATGACCATGAACGCTGGCGTGATGTACGAGATCGTGAACAGCGTCACGAGCACACTCACCATCGTGCTCATGAGTCCGATCCACGTCGACGGGATGCTCTCGTCGACCGTGTAGATGTCCTTAGACATGCGGTTCACGATGCGACCGAGCGGCGTCGTGTCAAAGAAGGCGATCGGCGCACGCAGTACGCGCTTGAGGAGACCGTCAAACAGCAAGCGACTGGCGTGCAGCGAGCCAAAGTACAGCAGCAGCGTGCGCACAAACATCGTGACTGCGGCCACGCCGTTCAGCGCCATGTACACGTACACGTAGTACATTTGCGAGTCCGGGTACTTTTGCGCTTCCTCGGACCAGTACGAGATCCACAGTGTCGACAGTAGCGTCACGCCTTGCGCCGCCACGAACCCCATGACGACCACGAAGCCCGCGAAGTTACCGCCGAACGCGTTGATCCACGCCTGGTACACTGGCCACGCGACGTCGCCGACCGAACGGTCTTCATCCACCATGAGCTGCTCGCCGGTATCACCGCCGTCGCGGCTGTCGTCACTGCGCGTGGACGACGCGCGCGAGACTCGCGACGAGCGGCGTCCGTTGCTCGAGCGCGATCGGTTGCCGTCGTCGTCGCTCTCGCTCTCGCTGTCATTGTCCAAAGCCGCCTCGACGTCGTCGGACTCGGCGCCACTTTCCTCCTTGTCGCTTTCCGTGTAGTTCGAGACCATCTGGGCAAGCATGCCCTTCTTCGCCATCACCGACTTGTACGAACCCTGCTCGACGATCTTGCCTTCCGAGAGCACGATGATGTTATCGCACTGGTTGAGGAAGCTCAGCGAGTGGGTCACAAGCAGCACGAGCTTCTTCTTCAGCGCCTTCTTGACGCAGTTGGCGAAAATGTCGCTGCCCACGTGGCTGTCAACGGCTGAAAGGATGTCGTCGAGCAGGTAAATGTCGGCGTCCTGGTACACGGCGCGCGCGATCGCGACACGCGTGCGCTGACCGCCACTTAGGTTGATGCCCTTCTCGCCAATCTCAGTGCGGTCGCCGCCAGGCAGGATCGCGAGATCCTTCTTGAGCGAACTCACGCGGATCGCGTTCTCATACCGTGCGGCGTCAAACGGGAGCCCAAACGTGATGTTCTCGCGCACCGTCGCGTTCTGGATGAACGGCTGCTGCGACACATACGCCACGGAGCCTCGGAGCGCGACGCTCCCGTTGCTGCAGCGCGCATCGCCCAGGATACCGCTCAACAAAGTCGACTTGCCACAACCCACAGGACCGACAATCGCGTGCAGCTGACCTGACTTGGCACTCAACGAGATGTTGTGCAGAATCGGCGTATCCGCTTGCTGAAGCACACCCGGGAGCTCCTCCGACTTTGCGGCACTTTCCTTGTCTTTCGGGGACTCCGAAGCCGCTGAAGCAGGCGCCACGCCGTCCCACTTGAAGTCTGCGTTCTGCACGGCGATACCGACGTCCTTGAGGTTGCCTGGACCCACTTTCGTGCGCTCCTCAGCGAGGAAGAAGCTGTTGAGACGCTCGAAACTCACGCTCGCTTCAACGATGTTGTTGATCACTTGCGGGAGCATGAAGAGCGGGAAGCGAAGGATGTTGAAAAGCGCAAGACTCGTGAGCGCCGTGCCGACATCCAACGTGTTGCCCAACAAAACGTACGTGAGAAACGACACGACCGTCACGAGCGCCGGCACGATCGTGAAGATCGTGTTCGAACCACTCTGCGCCAAGACGTACACGCGGAGACGACTGAGCTCGTCGTCACGGTACTTCATCACGCGCTGAGCAAACGAGTTCTCCCAAGTCTTCATCTTGATCACCTTAATACCCGAGAGTACTTCGTGGCAGATCTTGATGCGCTCGTCCTTGACTTTCATCAGCTTCTGCTGCAGACTACGCATGGCGCGCGAGATCACCGCCATCAACGGGATCAAGAGCACGATCACGGCGACACCAGCGAACGTGGCAACGCCGATCTGCTTCCAGAGCAGGAAGCACGACACGACGATCTGGAACGCAGCGTACCACACGCCGTGCAAGTACGGCGTGAGCTCCTGCAGCCGCTGAGCATCGATCGACATGAGATTGGTGATCTCACCCGTTGTCTTCTTCTGGCGAGCAGACGCCGAGAGCACGAGCGATTTGTTGAACACGGCTGTGACGATCGCACTGCGGAATTGCATGCCCGTCTCGAAGCAGTAGAAGAAGTACTGACGCAATGCAAACGATTGGATCACGCCCGACACGAAGATCACCCCGGCGTACGCGAGTCCTTCCGACAAAGGCGCGTCCGGATCGCTTAAGTACGCAATGATGTCCTTGATGATGATCGGTCCGACGAACTGGAGTGAGTCGTGGATCAACTTGAGGAAGCCCGCAACCACGAACTTGACGCCAAACGCTGAGCCAAGCGCCCGAACCAAGCTCGGGTTCTTCTTGCGGCGCTGCGCCTCCCACTTCCCCGCAAAGCGGCTCGTGATATTCGCGGCGCGGTTGTACGGATCCAACTGGTAGAGGTCGTCGCTCTCGAGCGGACGCTCGTTGCCGAGCTTCATGAGCGGCGTGACCCACGTGAAGAACACGGACGCGCAGACGCCCGAGTACTGCGACGGGTACCGGTCGCCGAGCCCGTCGCTGTGGTCCCAGATCGCATGTTCATGGTCGTCAGCGACGCCGTCATGCAGGAGCGGCTTGCTGTCGAGCAGCAGCGGCTTCTTCTCGTCCTTGTGGTCCGCTGGCGCCATTGGAGTCGGTCAAGCGCCGCCAGCCAACCGATGGAGTTCTTTGCAGTAAAGGACGCCTCAAGCAGCACGAGCAGTCGCTTGAGCGCGAGGCGGTTTCTTGGCGAATGAGCAGAGGGAGGAGCAGGCGCCTCGTCAGTGGCGTTGGTCCACGCGATTGAAGAGCTCCTCGGATCTTCCAACGGCAGAACGCTTTAGTTTAATATAACATTTCTGCCAATGAAAAGAAGTGATGCATAGATTAATGCATTCCATTGGTGGCAAACATGTAAAACAAACATTCGGATCGCACGAGTATTCGTAATCGGGACCATCACTCAGATTGGGATGGATTATGTCACTGGTGTAATGAGGTAATCGTTTTTCAAAGCAATTGTGTCTGAAATGTAAAATGTGATGTTTTGGTGGAAATAGAAGCTCACTGTTTAGAGTTTATCGTACTATAATGAGTACTACGATTTCTGGAAATGAATGTAGGAGTGGTTGGATGACAGTTGCGTGATAGGCTTATTGAGAATGTTTTCCGAACCGAATGCAGTTGTCTATTCGCTAAAGTTACGGTTTGCCGATCGTTCTCTTTTCCTCGTTTGCAATATGATTACTTAAACGAAAGTTGATAACCCAAATGGATTAGCCACTCGAGGTAATTCACTCTGGCTCATCAACTCCTCCACCAATTGTTCTCGAACCTGCTTCTCGATTTTACGCCAATTCGCGGCGTCATTCAGCATGAGTTATCTGGCACCGAACGTCTAGCAGCTCGTGGCCACGCGGACCGCGATTGATCGGTCTTGCCGACGGCGGCGCGAGTCTGCCGCGCATCCCATCGCGCAACCTGCAGGTGGTTGGTCAGCAACCATGCTGAACGAGGCTTCGCCCAGAGCATCGTGATTGCTGCATTTCGGTGGGATACAGAGGAGGTCGAGCTGCCTTTCAGAGATGCACACGCAGGTAGCCCAAGCTTATTCCCTTCAGGAGTGAACGAGCACCTCATCCAATTCAATGCACTTGACCATGGAACGCCACGACTTCATCCAAGCGATATTGGTTCCCAAACATTCCATCACGAATCTACCATTGGACTCTCTATAGCGTTGAAACTCCAGCACATGGCAGCAAACACTACCACAGGCGTCGGCATAGCACAAGTCACTCAGAAATTACAAGCATCCACGTGGTCGTGGCACGCCTCCGCCAAGACTCACTGGTTCCACGAGATCCCATCCAAGATAATCTACAAAACACTCTTCCGCAGCAGGGCTCTTCTGAGGCAGCACCCGTTCCTCCGCCACGACACTCCGCCACTCCTTCAGCCTCGCAACTACAGCATCACACCCAGGATCTCCGTCGGTTCATCTCTTCATGCACACTCGATAGCACAATTCGAATCGGTGACGAACCTTTCTGGTACAATACTCTTTTTGGAGAAACGGTGGCGACAATCTACACTACTGCGTCCACGACTGTCCCGCCATCGAAACCTATCGCCATCTCTGCTGGGAAGCAACGTATCTTTACCAGATGGTCGTCTGTCTTCCAAGTGCATGGCATCAGGTGTACTCTTCGGTCTCGACCTCCCATTACGTCGGCAATGGAAAAATCACTCTCAAGGTGCTCTCTTGACACGGAATATCACACGCAGTGTCATCTTCTCTGTGCAGTCGACAGCTCGCAACCTCCACAAACACCAACAAGAAGATCCGCATCGCACTAGGTTTTTTTGTACTTGAAGTGACGGCATCAGATCAGCAATGGCTTCTATATGCTATTGGATAGGTTTGCTGTTTCATTCGTCAAAATAATTGACCGACAAAGTGTTTTTACCCTATCGGACTACTGTTCTTCTATTTTCTTTATGATGATTGGTGCATTTTTCTGAAGTTACGGAATTGTTTATGGCACAACGTCACAGCCAGAATCATGAGCATTGATCTGGCACAGCACCGCGCATTTGGCACATTTCAACAACACCAAAAAGACGAGGATGCTGTCCGTTGGATCGCTGCTCGGGCTCAACGCAGCCAGCGTGCTGCTGGGAATTCTCTCGTTGCAGGTGCTGACGTTCGCGTACCACGCGCTGGTTACAAGAAAAGGCTCGCATTTGAACGAGGACGGGACTCGAAAGGTGTGGCGTCCGGACTCGACGCTGCCGTTCCTGGAGAACACGCTGGACCTCGTGCGGCATGTGCCAGATTTCCAGGACTGGATCTTCTCGATATGCAAGCAGTTCAAGGGCGAGCCTTTCCTGATCAAGGCGTTTGGACGACCCGACATGACGGTGCTGTACACCCCACAGGCGTTCGAAGACGTGTTCAAGCACCAGTTTGCGTGCTTCCCGAAAGGCTCCTTCTTCATTGATAATGTGAAGGATCTGCTCGGCGAAGGCATCTTTGCCGTCGACGACGCCAAGTGGGTGCATCAGCGCAAGACCGCGAGCCATCTGTTCACGATGCGAACGCTGCGAGACTCGATGACGGCAACGGTACAAACCCACGCCAAAGTGTTGCATACGATCCTCCAGCGAGCGGCTGATAGCGATACCCCGATGGATCTGTTCAAGCTCTTTAACCGATTCACTATCGAAGCATTTGCAGAAATCGGGTTTGGGATCCACTTGGGGTGTCTCGATGCTGAAAAAGAGCATCCCTTCCAGACTGCGTTTGACAGCGCACAGCGTGAGGTGGTCCTTCGATTTATTCGTCCTGGTTGGTTCTGGAAGACCCAGCGGTGGCTTGGAATTGGAGCCGAGGGGATACTCAAGAAAAATATGAAGGCGATCGATGATACGGTGCTGGAAATCGTCGCCAGATCGCTTGAACGTCGACAGTCGAATTATGGATTTGCAAAGGGCGAAACTGGGACAGATATCGTTTCACTTTTTCTCGACAACGTGAGCCAGAATCCTGATTTTGAGGCAAAAGAGTTCGACCCAACGTATCTCCGCGACATTGTCGTGAATTTCCTGATCGCTGGACGTGACACCACTGCCCAGGCACTCAGCTGGTTCTTCTACAATTTGACCAGCCACCCAGAAGTGGCGGCAAAGATTCGAGCAGAAATCGCAGCCAAACTGCCCGAGTTGGCGAGTGGCAAGATCGTGACACCAACGATGGAGCAAGTTCAAGATCTTTTTTACTTGGAAGCTGCTCTAAGAGAAACGTTACGACTGTATCCGTCGGTCCCATTCGAGACAAAGCACGTCGTCCATGATATCGTGCTCTCTGATGGTACATTCATCCGCGGAGACACCACCGTGGGTTTGCCGTTCTACGGAATGGGTCGAATGACAAGTGTCTGGGGTCCGGACGCTGAAGTATTTAATCCGGACCGCTGGCTCGATGCACAAACTGGCAAAATCATCAATGTATCGGCGTTCAAGTTTGTCGCGTTCAATGCAGGTCCACGCCTGTGTTTGGGGATGAACCTCGCAATGCTCGAAATGAAACTCGTTGTGTCGGGGATTCTCACCAAATTCCACGTTGAGCTGCTTCCTGGCCAGAATATCACGTACGACTTTTCGCTGACGCTGCCCGTGCATGGTGCAATGATGGCGAGTGTGCAAAAAGTGCCTCGTCAGTAAGTCTTTGTGCTTGTATTCTTGTCGTGTACTTGATGTCGTCGTTTGCGTATGTGCTTTCGCTTCATTGACGAGCTGAATTGAAGTAAATGAGCACCGTGACTCTTGCTTGAAGTTGCCTTTTGATGTGGTACACACCAAATATGTTTTTTCACACAGCCATATTTCCAAACACGATTCCAATATGACGTCGGGAATACGAATCTGTCCATTCGCGACCTTTGAAGACAACAACGGAGGAGCGACCTTCTTGCGAGAGAGAGAGAAGGTAATTCTATTGAACTTATGGTCTACATACAGTTTAAGAATTCCTGAGTCTCATTAACACTGCTGACAGTGAGGTGTTTCTTAGTTTTGACGGTGTGGCACCGATATCATTGTCGAGTAGAGCTGCGACTTGGGACATAAGAACTTGATCATTTCCCCGCGATTCGTCGGTGAGTATCTTCGCATTCTTGGAGTTCATTCCCATGTTGGCGAGAAGATCGGCCATCTTGTTTTGTTCTCGTTTTGTGTGATTCCAGGAGGTCCACGCAAAGTTGGCGATGATTTGATTTACCCGAACTGCTAGAGGCTGCAACTTGGTCTGGCGTATTGAATCGAACCCGTTCTGGGCTGCGATAATCATTTGGCTGTCTCCGAAGACTTCCAACTTGACTTCATAATGCTGCAGGTAGTGTGCACTGTATGCCAAACCATCTTTCAGCGCGCTGTATTCGCACCAATTGTCTGTGACTTGTGGTCCCATGTACGCATAGCCGCATGCTTTGAGTTCCCATTGATTGCTGCGTTCATTCAGGAAGATGAGTGCCCATCCGCTGCCTCCTGGACCTGGGTTGCCGCGTGCACCTCCATCGAAATACAAACGCGCCGTCGCCCATGCTTCCAGTTGGCGCGACATGTCTTGTCTCTCCAGTACGCTGAGCAGTTGGCTCAGGCAAGTTGCATTGATCTTTTCTCCTTTGAGCGTTCTCATCCGATGAGCCACGGCCCGTACTTGCATCACACACGCTGTCCACACTCGCTGGGTACTTTCTTCGATAGTGGCGTGTTGCCGTTCATGCACCATTTCCACTCTCGTTCTCCATAGCAAAACTGGGATGCTTGATGCGACGATAAACCAAAGTTTCTGTAGCGCTACAGAGTGTTCCGGAGTAATGAACCCGAAGCGCTTTTCCAAATCCCAGAGCAAAGATCGTTGACCTGGCGGGGCTGTGCGGCTAGCAATATGAGGCAGGAAGAGGTTGAGTGCTTGATTCGTCAATGTTCGGCCCATCCATCGTTCGAGAAAGGCCGTCCACGCGGCTTGTGCTCGCTTGCAACTCCAGACTATGTGTGATATAGTTTCTTTTGTCTCCCCACATCCGGCATTGCTTGGGCACGCTGGAGACTCGATCCTTCCCGGATGGAACAGGTTGAGCTGCATCGTAGAAATCCGGTATGTCGTCCACATCTGATACGGCGTAGGACATCCTCGTTGTTTCCATAGATCTGCTGGTAGTCGATACTGCACATGACTGTACCACTGGTCAGTTTTCGCGACTTCGTTGAGCTTGTCTATGAGTCCTCCGAGACCTTGATACAACTTGCTGTGCAACCTTCGTGTTCGTGCTCGGTCAATTGTCTTCTGGATACTATTTGGGGGAGTACGTTCATGCACCAGCCACGGACAGCGAGTCGTGAGTGGGTGCGGTTTGAATGTCCACCCTACAGTTTTTATTTCTTCTTCGATCATTGCCACGTCTTGTTGACAGATAGCATCCCCGACGCAGTCGGTCGCTGTCCAGAGAACTCCGTTTGCTTGCCGTTGTATCTGAATGTAGTCCGTGTGGCTCCCCTCCGATACTGGCACCGCGATGATGGTTCCCATGCCGTTGCTGATCCACTTATACTCTCGTTTTGTGTGTTTCCTGCTCCACGGCTCCTGGTGACTGTTCAACTGGCTGCCTGCATCGATTTCTATCTCCGGTGAGCATAGAATGATGCTGGTTACGAGTTTTCGCAAGGTGATCATTCGTTTGAACCTGAGAGTCGCCGTCATGGTTGGTAGCCGCACGGAGAACACTCGCTCTTCCTCCCGTCTCGCGTTGAAGCTGGCCAAATTGCATTCCTTCAGGAAACGAACCGTTTAGACTGTATACTGATCGCCTTGACTGTCGATTATCCAGGGGTTGCCGTTCCACTGAAAGGATGGCCAGAACGCTCGAGTCTCTTTCGATAGTTGATGAATCGTCTGCTCACGTTTTCTCCCAAAGTACACACCTGCATGTCTGTCTGTGCAAGCTGGCTTCGCTCCTTTGGTGAAACCGCGCAACATCCCCGGTTTTGACTTTTGTCCCGATGCACTTGTTCATGCCAAGCTTCTGTATACTTGTCTCGCGCTCGCTGTAGCCACCGAGTTGTCCGTTGCATCACTTGTCGCTTTATTGCAAGAGGTATTGAATAGAGACCTATGCCTCCTTCCTTGACTGGCAAGTAGAGCAGGGAAGGACTCACCTTGTGCCTCGTGCCGTCTGTGCCGAGTGTTGATTTCCACAAAAATTGCTTTTGTAGATTCACTAGCTGATCCACGACTTTCGCTGGGAGCTTGATGTAGCCGGCAGTGAACAGAATCGATGGCAGTAAGACCGAATTCAGTATAAGCGCTCTCCCCACCACACTGTTGGAGACTTTGGCCGCGATGATCAATCTGGTTCGGAGCTTTTGCAGGCGGTCCTCCCAATTAGCTTGTGTGATGTTCCCGGTACCTATTTGGATGCCAAGGTACCTCACCGTCTCTCCATGCTTCAGGATTGGAATGCCGCATCTTTGTTCCTGGACTACTGCTGTGCTGAGACAGATGTAGCTGCTTTTCGTTGGTTGCACGTGCAGACCTGATTGCTGGCCGAACTCGGACAGCAGCTGCATCAGTCGAGGCAGCTGTTTCCCTTGTTTCAGAAAGACGGCGGAGTCGTCGACGAAGGTCGAAATGAGATGGGGTTCTGCTCCGGATCTGGTCACGCGAATTCCTTCCAGATGGGGGTCTTGTTGTACTGCCAGTGCGAGAATCTCCGCGGCGACGATAAACAGGAGAGGGGCCAGGGGCAACCTTGACGAATTCCCGACTTGACCTCCCATTCTCTCGACAGTTCACCGTTCACCAGGTACTGCGCTGTAGTGTCCGAGTGCATTCGACGTACTAAATCCACAAATTGTCGCCCAAAGCCGAACTTGCTCAGCACAAGATACAGAAAATCTCTGTCCAACGTGTCGTAAGCCTTCATGAAGTCAAGCATCGCAATTCCCGGAGCGTCATCCAACCCTTCACCGTTGTTGTGGTACGCTTTGTCCAATGCGGCTTGCATGATGAGGATCGAGTTCTCCATCAGTCGGTCGCGTACAAAGCCTTGTTGTGCTTCCCCGATGATCCACAGAAGGATGTCTTGCAGCCTTGTTGCCAAGACTTTTGCAAACAACTTGTAAGTGGTCGTAAGCAGAGTGATTGGTCTGTAATCGAGGGGGTTTGGCGAATCTCCTTTCTTGCGCAACGGTATCACGATTCCTTGACCGAATGATCGTGGCATGGTTGCCCCGCGTTGGATGTTGTTGAATTCCCGCACCAAAACTTCGACCATCACGTCCTCGCAATCCTTGTAGAAGTCATTGTTCAGACTGTCCACGCCACCTGCCTTATGCCGATGTAAAGCCGCGATTGCCTCTCGTACTTCCTTTTCAGTGATGGGTGCCATCAAGTCTTGGTTTTGCTCTTCCGTGACTTTTCGAGTTCCCGGAATATACACCAGTGCATCAAATCGCTGTTCAGCCTTCTGCGGAGGGACCGCAGCATGGCTCTGGCCAGTGATTTGGTGCCATTCTGCCCCCATGATGTCCGCTAGACTCGCGTTTGGTGAGTGGTACCTTCCGGGGTCGGTTCCAATCGCGAAATTGTTTGATCCCGCTGCCAGTTGGCGATCCTCCGAAAGAAGTGACGAACATCCCCCTGCGTTGCTTGCATATACTTATCGAATTTGAACTCTGCTGCCTCTCTTGCCGCGTTTGCTTGTTCTTCGATCAGCTGACGCCTTGTGCGGTTTGCCGGTCGATGCTGCTGATCCTCCAACTTTTGCAGATATCTTCGTACTTGCCGCTTCTCTGCTCGATTTACTCTCAGTATTGCTTTGATGAGACGCTGCTACAGGTGGCTCCAAACGATTGACCCTTCACTCCGCATCAGCTCCAGCTCGTGAACGATTGCCTTTTGCACCCCAGTCCGCACCAAGTCAGGACGCGAGGTTCGCATCGGGTACCTGCACTTGTTCACTCTCCTTGGTGTCTGCGGTTGACTCATCCATTTCATATGCAGCACCACTGCTTGGTGATCCGAGCAGCGCTTGGGTAGCTCTATGGCCTCCCATTGCACGGCGCTGCCCAGGTTTCCTGCGATATAGAATCGGTCGAGTCGACTGGCTGAGTTTTTCTCCAGTATGTGAAATGCTCCGTCGGTTCCCTGTGCACTGGCCACTCCGGATCCTCCACTAGCTCCCGTGCGTCGTAAATGTTCCACTCCGTCACTAGTCGTCTCAGTTCTGCACTTTCGCATTGCACAGGTAGCCGAACTCCTCTTTGGTACCGGTCCCGTTGCTTGTCGAGCACACAATTGAAGTCACCTCCGAGCACTGCTGCTTCTTGATGAGTCCCGAACTCCTCGTTTAGGCGTCGGAAGAAGTGTTCTCGCTCTGATTACTTGTTGGGTACGTACACATTAATCCACACCACTCCCTTGGACTTGATAGCGACTGTGCGATTCGTCCACTTGGATTCCTCGATCAGTTGTGTTTCGCTAATCGTCTTCGGATTTGTGAGTATTGCAACTCCGCTGGTCGCGTCTCGATGGATGGACCAAAAGGACGTTGGTTCGTCCAGGTTTCCACCCCCCATATTCGGTTCCAGTAATGTCGGAGTCTGCTTTCTTCTTTGGCTGTGGTGATCCTCGTCTCCTGTAAATAAATGATATCATACTTTTCTGCGGTTAGTGCCCCCTTGAGATCCTCTAACCATTTTGTTCGTTCTTTCTTTTTGAATCCGCACACGTTCTGAGTTAATACCAGTACCGTGTTAGGACATGGTCTTTTTTCCTTTTTTTGATTTTTGTAAAATGCATTCTTGAGGGCATGTAGCGCGGCGTACATTTCTGTGCCTGGGCTACTGCCACCTTGGTTACCTGTTGGTGTTGCGCCTTTAGTACCTTGAAGGCTCGACCGAGTCCACTTCCATGGTGACTTGAGCCATGATCACCGAAAGAGCTGACCATTCGCTGAGCTCCTCTCCACTCTTGAAGGCTGCTTTGAGTTCTCTGGTTTGCTTCAACATCGCACAGAAGTCTTCAATCGCCTCGTACAGGATGTCTGGGTCTTCGGCGTCACTGGACCTGAACGTCTGCAGCTCCTCCTCATACACCACTGTGCAGATGATGTAGCGGCTGAGCTTCTCTAGCTGGGTCGGGTGGCAAAGCCGCAGAACTTCGAGCCCACTATACTTCATTTTTCCAAGCGTCAACCAGTCTTCCTTGGAGTTGAGTAGTACGGCCCGTTGTTGCTTCGTGGTTGCCGTTGCAATCCTGTCAAACCAACCTGTGATCCATACCCTGGTTTCTGCCTGATCAGTGCGGTGTACAAGACGTTTGAGTCCTTCCTCAATCACCTGTTCGCGCAGAACTTGCGTCAAGTCCACTAGCGTTGGCCCGCTGAGATGATTCAATATGTGATGCGGCCCTGGCGACGTCTTCAACATCGCTAGAATTCGCTCCCACTCATTGAGAGCTGCCTGCGTCCATACATCACGATTGGACGAGAGCAGAGGAAAGGAGCACTTGGATTCTTGCTTCCATTGCTCCTGGAACCCTTCCCAATGCTCCTGCAGCGTGCGCTCGAGGTCTCTGCGTTTCTGCATGGAGTCTCCTTCGATCGCCAAACGTCTCGAGAGCGTTTTGGTTTTCTTGAGGGGGACATTGGGGCTGTTCAGGTTTATCGCGACGTCACCATCTATTGCTGTGAGCATCAGGGGCTCGTCTCTCTCTCGCTTCCTGGGTTGTGGAGGTAACTCGGTTGTGGGCGAGTGATATACCACTAGCTGATTCTCCTGCGACGCGAACGACCAGCCGTGTTGTCCGCTGAGCTGGGTTGGCTCGAACTTTTCTCGCTCGTCCAGCGATGGAGTCCACACTGACTCTCCCAGACTGGAATTGTCGCTGTCCTCCATTGAATCGTCTGTTTCTCGTTCGGATTCGAATTGACCAGATCGGTCCGTCTTGAACTCCGCCTTGCTCCTCTCGGATCCTTGGAGATGCTTCGCTAATGATGAGCTCGTCATATTCGCCAGTGGCGTTGGGTCGTTCAGGGTTCTGAAGTGCAGACTGTTGTAGTGTTCGTTTGCGAATTTCATCACAATTGGTAGCGGACTGCTCGTGGCCTCTGCTTCGTTTCTGTCTTGACGGAGCTCGTCTTCCCATTGCTTCCCTGTGCACGCATATTCTTTGGCTGACAAAAACTGGCCGCCTCCATGGACTCTGGATTGCGGCTTGTAAATTGCAAAGCCCTTGCGGTCTCCGTACGTTGTCTCGATCAGCACGAAGATTTTTCTCTGCAAAGCCTTGGCAGCCATCCGCAAGGACTCCGGGCCACCCCACAGGGATCCTGGCAGCGTGGAAGATCGGCTGGAGGAGCTGCTTGCGATATCGCTGAAATAGTCGAGAACATCTGCTCTCCCTTCTTTTGGGCTCGTTTTTCGATCCCCTCTCCCCAGTGCTTCGAGTATTCCCAAATGAGTTCCTTCAGGGAATTCGAGATCGAAGTTGAGACGTGCGGCCGTGTTCATGCTTTGCTTGATTCTGCTCGCCGTGGCCTCGATCAGCTTCTCATTGGCCATGTTGTCATGCACGATTTGGAGCATCGCTTCCGCCACTGCATAAAATTGGCAATTTCCGGTAGGTAGTGTTGTTGCTTCTGCAAGTCCGTTGGCGTCCATCACGTCTTGAATCGTGTACTCCCCATCCCAGTCCATGATGTCGTTACGATTCGGGTTGAGCTCGGTTTGTCTTTCCACGTGCACCTTCATTAACTCGTCCATATCTCGTCGGAAGCGCATCAGCTCTTTTGCCCACCGGATGTCATCCTTGGAAATTTGTCTTGGTCCATTTTTCTGGCTTGCCTTTGACGCGGGTCCTTTTGTGTTCGCTGCTCCATCGTTTGGTTTCGCCTTCGCCTGTTCTTTGAGATTGCCGGTTTGTTGTCCTGAAATTCCTGTTTTCACTGTAAACGACACATTTTTTGTTAGATTATTTGGGTTGGAGTTCGGTTGTGGGCTGGACGTGTTTGTCTCATCAGGCGTCACGGGATTCGTGTTCTCGCTCGGCTTGTTTTCCCCACTGGCGTGAGGATTCTCTGTCTGCGGGTTGAAGTGGCTGTTTCTTTTTGTCAATGCCGTCTGAGACAGACTCCTTAATTTCCGCTGCACTGGTGAAAGTGGCTGGCTTTCTCGGGAGTTTGCTCACGATCTCATCGTCTGCGTGAATACAGTTGTTAGTTTTTAGTTCATGTTCCGTTGCCTTACACGTTCGCGCGAAATGTCCCGCTGCTCCACAGATTAAACAAGGAGCCATTCGGTACTTGGATGCGTGGTGCAGGATGATCGTTCGCCCTCGCCAAATAATTCGTCTGACATCGATAAGCGCTTTTGGACATGATTCCTCTTCAAAGAACACCTCCCACCACTGCGATTGGTTGGATATTGGACCGTATTTATCGAGTGGGTAGGCGTAGAATCGCTTGCCTGTCGTCTGCTTTAAGTATTCTAAAAACAAAGACATATTCATTGAGCGAGCAGTGTTCAAAAGCTGAATTTTGTACCTGGATCTCGATTCTGCATTCTGTAGCCCGTCCGCTCCTAATTGCCTGTTCCACACGCTGTCTGCCTCCGGTCGCTCTCCGGTTGTCTCCGTCGGATGCGCGGATATGAGATGCACCAATTGGCGTCGGAAGGGGATCGTCATTCTGTCCCATTTCGCCGCTGTGCTCCTGTCAAAGAAATAGAAGTGGAGAGAGTGAGTGCTGCCATTATATTCCGCAGCTTTGAGGTCTCTCAGCATCGCCATTGTCTCTTCCATTTTGCCGTCATTGCTGTATCTCGCTGCTTGCAAGATGGCTTCCACGATTCGTCCGGTCGACTGATGATCTTTGTAGTCTTGCGTCGCATCCGACAATTTGCCGACCAGCTCTCCTTCCACCTGAGCTGCGATGGTGTTCTGGAAACGGAAGAGGGTGTCCCCATCACACACTCGTCGTAGGAATTGAGGCAAGTGTCGAATCAGGAGTTCGCCTTCCACGATCGCTAGCACAATTTCCCATTCCACCGTTGTCGGCTGGCGCAGGGTCACTGAGTACTTGAACTTTTGCTTGCAGTGTCGGATCATGTTGCGTTGTTCTCCTCCGAGTATTTGCCCGATTTGAAGGTGAAGGGCTGGGTGCCTTGCTCTTTGACTTTTGTTTGAGAGTTGGTGCTGGTTTGCGAACCCCATGGCGAAGCCTTGGTTTCTGCTGCGAGCCTGTTCTGGTCAATTCTCTTTTGGATAAGCGCTACCACTGTCCACGACGACCGGTGCATATCCTTGCATAAATCTTGGATCGTCCTCTTCCACTCCGGAAAGGATTTTCCCTTTTCAATTGCCAGTAGACGGAATAGGTCCACCAGCGCGTCCGCTTCTTCTCCGTTGAGTGTTGGGTAATTGTCGTTCGCCTTTTTTGGTTTCTCCAGAATCCGCATCCCGTTGTAAAGAGCTGTGAACATTAACCGCACTTCGTATTCAATCTCCACTCTGTTGACCGCGTTTGGTGACACACGCAGCTTCGCGGCGAGGGCTTCGTGTCTCTCCACTAGTGCAGTCTCCGTCGACGCTTCTTTTCGAGAGCCTTCCGCACGCGTTGGCGTCGTGCCTTCCTCAATGGTCCCAGACTTGTCTTGTCCTCCAGCTTTTAATTGGTCCGTATCGCTCGTGCGCACAGGAGCTGGGGCTCCCCCTTTCCCGTGCTGTGACGCTCGTACTGCCATCTCTGCGTCGACTTGCGCCTGCCCACTCCGCAGCGTGATGGCTGTCTTCGTGGAAACTCCGTCCGGAGCTTCCTTCCGCGCGGCCCCCTCGGAGCGACCTTCTTGCCACACACAGATTTCGGTACACATCGTTGGTACAGATACAGATGTCGTCTCTCCAGAAACGACTTGACTTGCTGCTTTTGTCCACACGTCACATACATGACACCGCGTAGACACCACTCGTCACTCTCCACGTGCCGTAGACGCTCGCAACCGTCTCAAGTGAGCAGAAAGCCAAAGAACCACAGAGAAGCCGCCGTTGGGTCCTGCTCATGAAGACCCAGGGCCATTTCGTTCTCGCTGCATTGACACTGCACATGTCCGGCATCGATGGTACAGCGCGAGTGTGCTGCGCAAAACAGTCTGCATATCAAAGGTGTGGTTGGTGGTGGCTGGAAGCAGAGATACTCCAAGTACGGAGGGCTAGTAGGAGCTTACGATACTTCGGTTCTTGGGTACGCAAAGGCTTTTGAGATAAGATACCAGGGCTTACCAGTTGTCCCACCTGAGTTGTCGCCTTCTTTGGCTCCAGTGAAATCTGTCCCGGTGACCGAAGCGCCAGCAACTATTGTCCCCAAACCGAACTACCAGCCACTACAATTCTGGTAACAGAAGCTCCAGCCACGGAGGCACCAGACACCGAAGCACCAGTGACCAAAGCTCCTGATCCAGATACGCCTCCCACAACAACTCCAGTGACCGAAGCTCCAGACACACAAGCACCAGCTCCCGAAGAACCTTCCTCTGAAACTCGAGAACCGATGATTCTGAAAGAGACGCACCAGTCACCAACGCGCATGGCACGAAAGCTCCAGAGTCAGAGGAACCTGCGACAGAAGCTTCAGTCACTGACACCCCGACGGAAAATTCTAAACCAGATGCTCCAGCGACGGACGTACCAGGCACAAACGCCCCCGAGTCAGAAGAACCAGTGAGGGAATCCCCTGCTACTACTATGCCAGCTTCTGAAGCACCAGATACTGCGATTCCTGCTGATGCACAACCCGTGTAACACAAGCGTAGAGGAGCGTAAGTGTTGACTTTAGGACGTGTTGGCTTTGGTATTGAGTTCCCAGACGTGGATGGGTGGAGCGAAGAATGATGGTTGGAAGCGAGATTGGTTGCTGATGTTGTTGTTGCTGTGGAAAATGCAGAATGAGGAGATTGAATTGAGTTTTATCGGAGGGGGAAAAGCTCGAGGCTGGCAAACCCCCTCCAGTGGTTGCTGCGGTTGACTGGGAGAAGTCCATGCCGCGCATTCACGTATTCTCGTTCATGTCTGTCTACACACATACGCATAGTCTTTGCATCGATCTAGTTTGAGACAATGTCTATGCACATAAAACTAACATGCTTGATCCGCACATCTAAAACGTAATGCAAAGTAGTTTACACTATCTGAATGTGAATGCACTCAATGTGCAGGCTGACGCTGGTTGCGTCACATGACCTCCTTTCAAGAAGCGGCCCTCTTCTTGGAATCCCAGTATTTCTTGATGAGTCCTGGAATTTGGTTCAACTAGACAATGGTAAGTATGTAGCATCCGCTCGACGCTCTCCAAGCCACCAGATCAAGTAATTGAGCACTCCTCTGATCTTCTTGTGCCCAATCACGGCCTTGACAAGTTGTCCTTGAGTTCCATCAGCCAGGAGAACCTTGCTCGTTTGCTGTTGCCTTGAGTCCTTCTGATATGGCTTCAGCAATGACGTGTGGAAGACGGGATGCAGCTTCAAGTCTTTTGACACCTCTGGTTCATAGGAGTCTTTTTGGATCTTTTTTACAATCGGGAAAGGTCCTATGTATCTTGGTGCGAGTTTCTTGGAGCGAGCTGAGCCTTTGTGGCGGATGTCAAGGTTTCTTCCATCAAGAAGAACTAAATCTCCAACTTCGAAGAGTTGAGCTTTTCTGTTCTTATCGTAGTAGAACTTCATTCGTTCCTGCGCTTTGGTCATGGCGTCTTGAGCCATTCTTAGTCTGGCTTCTTGCTTCAAAAGAAAATCTTTTGCTGTCTGAGCAAGTTTTTTGAACTCCAGATCTCTTGTAATATCATCCGGCATGTAAGGGACATAGCCGAGATCTGCTTCAAAAGGAGACATGCCGATTGACGAATATACTCGCTTGTTGTATGCGAACTCGCTCAAGTGAAGAAACTTGTCCCAATCACTTTGAGCTGGACTGACGACTCCACGCAAATAGTCTTCGATGAAACGATTTGTTCGTTCAGTTTGTCCATCCGTTTGAGGTCTGAATGCAGACGACAGATTGTGCTGTGTTCCAAGAGCAGTTATTAGCTCTCTCCACATATTGGACGTGGACTTGGAGTCGCAGTCAGAGATGATTGATTTGGGAAGTCCGTGATCCTTGACATAGTGCTTCATAAACAGATCAGCTGTTTCTTTGGTTGTTGCATTTGTCTTTGTCAAAACGAATTTGGGCCGTTTAGTTAGACGATCCACGATGACCACGATGTCGTTATAACCATCTTCAGTAGGCGGATGCAACTATAAAATCCATAGAAATGTCTACCCATCGGCCGCTTGGGATCTCTAATGGCTGAAGTAAACCTGGTGGTTTCACTTGACGTGCTTTATTACGTTGGCACATTTCGCAAGTGTTCACATAGCGCTGGATATACTTCGACATCTTGGGCCAATAGTACTTCTTTTGAATATCCAGGAAAGTTTTGAAATATCCTGGATGGCCTGCTGCGACCACATCATGATTTTCGCAAATGATGCGGTTTTTCAAATCTCCATTATCTGGTAACACCAGTCTTGGAAATTGATCCTCTTTGGTTTGGTAGAACAGAAATTCATTCTCGATGGAATATCTTGGCACTTCTTGACCACTTTTGATTCTCTTCAAAATGTTCCTGATCCAATGATCATGAGAGTACATATTTTTAGCCATGTGCGCCACAGTCACACTTGTTGCCTTTATACTTGCAACGATTTCACGGTTTTGAGCAGCAGCAATGAGTTCTTCGAGACTAACTTGAGCAGCTTTTTGCTTGAGGTTTGGATTCCTTGACAATGCATCGGCTACGTCATTCGTAGACCCAGGAATCCACTTGAATCTCGGTTGAAACTCTGCAAGCCCATTGAGCCACCTAGCAACTCGACGGCTGGAAGTCTTCTGGGTGAGAATCGTCTCAATACTTTTGTGGTCAGTTTCTACATTGAACGGACGATCAAGTAGATACACTCGCCATACTCGAAGCGCGTGCATGATTGCAAGCAACTCCCGCTCTCTTACAGGATAATTGAGTTCAGCTGCTTTCATTTTCCGGCCAGTGCATGCAATGGGATGTTCCAACCCTCCCTCGTTTTGAAGTAAGACTCCCCCAATGGCAAAGTTGGACGCATCCATGCGAATACCGAAGGGTTTCGTGAAGTCAGGAAGGTGAAGAACAGGTGGAGACGAAAGTCGACGCTTAAGTTCCTTGAAGCGCACAAGCTGGTGATCGGATAGTTGAACTGCTTCTTTTGGCTTCAACTTTTTGATGCTTTCGTGAAGAGGACCCGCAAATTGAGCAAAGTCTTTGCAAAATCGCGACACATAAACTGTGGTTCCCAAGAAAGATTCCATTTGCTTCTTTGTCTTTGGAACTGGCCAGTCTTGTATAATTTTCACTTTGTCAGGATCCATCCAAACACCTTTCCGTCCGACAAAGTCTCCCAAACAAGGAATTTCTTCAACGCAGAACTGGCACTTCGAAAGCTTGATGCAGAGCTCTTGTTCTTCACAACGCTGAAGAACACGATCGAGAGCCGCTACGTGTTCGGAAACATCCGGACTTTTCGTAAACACGTAAATGTCATCAAAGTAGACACGCATCACGTCACGCAAGCCACTGAAAACTTTTTGAAGTAAACGGTCGAAAGTTCCGGGACTGCCACTCAGGCCCATAGAAGTGACGAGATATTCGAATAATCCGTCTGGAGTCGAAAATGCGGTGAAAGGAATGTCTTGCTCGCGCAGCTTGACTTGATAATAACCCCAAAGCAAGTCCATGCAAGATAACCATTGACAACCGGAGACTGAATTAAAGGTATCTTCCTTCCTCGACATAGGGATTGCTGGCATAATAGTTGCTTGGTTCAACTGTCGGTAGTCGCGAACAATTCGCCATCCGACAGGTTTTTTCACACAGAAAGTCGGAGCAGAAAATGCAGATGTACTAGGGCGAATGATACCCGCCTTGATCATCTCTGTGGTCCATTCCATGATGACTTTCCGCTGCTCGGGGCTTTAGCGCCATTGATTCACTGAGACAGGCTGAGTACCTTGCTTCAGTTGTATCTCATGTCTTCGTCACTTGTCCCACTTGGGATTGACTCTTGCGCTGACAATGCAAAAGGATTCCCCGCATGTTCTTCACTCATTCCTTGAACTTGCCTTGGAAGATGAGTGGGGTCACTGTCGCGTTCTTCGCTTGTTCTTCGAACTTGCCTCGGACGAGGGCTTGGGCTTCTTGAATCGCGCTCCAAAGCCTTGCTTTTACGAGTACTCGTTGTGACTTGTTCACGTGCACAAACTGATTTAAAGGAGCGCAATCAAGACATATTTATTTAAGCGACGCTTCTTATACAAATGGATACTATGGTCGGTTGAGGCTACAAACAACGTCTGAAGTTGCTCAACCCTACGGCGGGCAATGTCCGTAATTTCTTGGATCACGTTGCGGGCGTCTGAGTTGAACGCGTCTGGAATCAGATTCCTGAGAAGTCTGGTCAGTTTGGTTTGTTTCACAGTTGTCAACCAAAAGGCTCGACGCAACTTCTGAGCGGTACCGAAGTCCGGAGTTAAGGTTTCAAAGTTATGTTGAAAATCGTCTTCAGGTTCACGTGTTTTACGCTTCCCCACAAAGAGAGTTCAATTGCACTATAAAATGCACCGTAAACCCAGTGTAGATCCGACACAAGTATTATGTGAGATAGAGAAGTTACTCTCTGTGGATGTGCCGGCGGAACAAGCACAACTTAATGTATGTTAAATCCAGACCCTAGCAAAGAGCTTTCTGTGTGTTTCGCAAGGAACTGTGTACACCACACCGATCTGTTACGATACGGATATAGATTTTGAGAGGGACC
Source organism: Globisporangium splendens (assembly GCA_006386115.1). Lineage (NCBI taxonomy): Eukaryota > Oomycota > Peronosporomycetes > Pythiales > Pythiaceae > Globisporangium > Globisporangium splendens. Next base: position 97,793 of record VFIW01000063.1, on the reverse strand, counting down.
CAATTAGCTAGCTCTCCTTCCGCTTATAGCACCCAGAGAGTTTCGCAAGCGAAACCTTAGACCTCCCCCAAGTGGCTCAGTCTGAGGCTCTTAAGTCGACACGACAAGTACTACTATGTAACACAAGAGTGGAGGAGCGTAAGTGTTGACTTTAGGACGTGTTGGCTTTGGTATTGAGTTCCCAGACGTGGATGGGTGGAGCGAAGAATGATGGTTGGAAGCGAGATTGGTTGCTGATGTTGTTGTTGTTGTGAAAAATGCAGAATGAGGAGATTGAATTGAGTTTTATCGGAGGGGGAAAAGCTCGAGGCTGGCAAACCCCCTCCAGTGGTTGCTGCGGTTGACTGGGAGAAGTCCATGCCGCGCATTCACGTATTCTCGTTCATGTCTGTCTACACACATACGCATAGTCTTTGCATCGATCTAGTTTGAGACAATGTCTATGCACATAAAACTAACATGCTTGATCCGCACATCTAAAACGTAATGCAAAGTAGTTTACACTATCTGAATGTGAATGCACTCAATGTGCAGGCTGACGCTGGTTGCGTCACATGACCTCCTTTCAAGAAGCGGCCCTCTTCTTGGAATCCCAGTATTTCTTGATGAGTCCTGGAATTTGGTTCAACTAGACAATGGTAAGTATGTAGCATCCGCTCGACGCTCTCCAAGCCACCAGATCAAGTAATTGAGCACTCCTCTGATCTTCTTGTGCCCAATCACGGCCTTGACAAGTTGTCCTTGAGTTCCATCAGCCAGGAGAACCTTGCTCGTTTGCTGTTGCCTTGAGTCCTTCTGATATGGCTTCAGCAATGACGTGTGGAAGACGGGATGCAGCTTCAAGTCTTTTGACACCTCTGGTTCATAGGAGTCTTTTTGGATCTTTTTTACAATCGGGAAAGGTCCTATGTATCTTGGTGCGAGTTTCTTGGAGCGAGCTGAGCCTTTGTGGCGGATGTCAAGGTTTCTTCCATCAAGAAGAACTAAATCTCCAACTTCGAAGAGTTGAGCTTTTCTGTTCTTATCGTAGTAGAACTTCATTCGTTCCTGCGCTTTGGTCATGGCGTCTTGAGCCATTCTTAGTCTGGCTTCTTGCTTCAAAAGAAAATCTTTTGCTGTCTGAGCAAGTTTTTTGAACTCCAGATCTCTTGTAATATCATCCGGCATGTAAGGGACATAGCCGAGATCTGCTTCAAAAGGAGACATGCCGATTGACGAATATACTCGCTTGTTGTATGCGAACTCGCTCAAGTGAAGAAACTTGTCCCAATCACTTTGAGCTGGACTGACGACTCCACGCAAATAGTCTTCGATGAAACGATTTGTTCGTTCAGTTTGTCCATCCGTTTGAGGTCTGAATGCAGACGACAGATTGTGCTGTGTTCCAAGAGCAGTTATTAGCTCTCTCCACATATTGGACGTGGACTTGGAGTCGCAGTCAGAGATGATTGATTTGGGAAGTCCGTGATCCTTGACATAGTGCTTCATAAACAGATCAGCTGTTTCTTTGGTTGTTGCATTTGTCTTTGTCAAAACGAATTTGGGCCGTTTAGTTAGACGATCCACGATGACCACGATGTCGTTATAACCATCTTCAGTAGGCGGATGCAACTATAAAATCCATAGAAATGTCTACCCATCGGCCGCTTGGGATCTCTAATGGCTGAAGTAAACCTGGTGGTTTCACTTGACGTGCTTTATTACGTTGGCACATTTCGCAAGTGTTCACATAGCGCTGGATATACTTCGACATCTTGGGCCAATAGTACTTCTTTTGAATATCCAGGAAAGTTTTGAAATATCCTGGATGGCCTGCTGCGACCACATCATGATTTTCGCAAATGATGCGGTTTTTCAAATCTCCATTATCTGGTAACACCAGTCTTGGAAATTGATCCTCTTTGGTTTGGTAGAACAGAAATTCATTCTCGATGGAATATCTTGGCACTTCTTGACCACTTTTGATTCTCTTCAAAATGTTCCTGATCCAATGATCATGAGAGTACATATTTTTAGCCATGTGCGCCACAGTCACACTTGTTGCCTTTATACTTGCAACGATTTCACGGTTTTGAGCAGCAGCAATGAGTTCTTCGAGACTAACTTGAGCAGCTTTTTGCTTGAGGTTTGGATTCCTTGACAATGCATCGGCTACGTCATTCGTAGACCCAGGAATCCACTTGAATCTCGGTTGAAACTCTGCAAGCCCATTGAGCCACCTAGCAACTCGACGGCTGGAAGTCTTCTGGGTGAGAATCGTCTCAATACTTTTGTGGTCAGTTTCTACATTGAACGGACGATCAAGTAGATACACTCGCCATACTCGAAGCGCGTGCATGATTGCAAGCAACTCCCGCTCTCTTACAGGATAATTGAGTTCAGCTGCTTTCATTTTCCGGCCAGTGCATGCAATGGGATGTTCCAACCCTCCCTCGTTTTGAAGTAAGACTCCCCCAATGGCAAAGTTGGACGCATCCATGCGAATACCGAAGGGTTTCGTGAAGTCAGGAAGGTGAAGAACAGGTGGAGACGAAAGTCGACGCTTAAGTTCCTTGAAGCGCACAAGCTGGTGATCGGATAGTTGAACTGCTTCTTTTGGCTTCAACTTTTTGATGCTTTCGTGAAGAGGACCCGCAAATTGAGCAAAGTCTTTGCAAAATCGCGACACATAAACTGTGGTTCCCAAGAAAGATTCCATTTGCTTCTTTGTCTTTGGAACTGGCCAGTCTTGTATAATTTTCACTTTGTCAGGATCCATCCAAACACCTTTCCGTCCGACAAAGTCTCCCAAACAAGGAATTTCTTCAACGCAGAACTGGCACTTCGAAAGCTTGATGCAGAGCTCTTGTTCTTCACAACGCTGAAGAACACGATCGAGAGCCGCTACGTGTTCGGAAACATCCGGACTTTTCGTAAACACGTAAATGTCATCAAAGTAGACACGCATCACGTCACGCAAGCCACTGAAAACTTTTTGAAGTAAACGGTCGAAAGTTCCGGGACTGCCACTCAGGCCCATAGAAGTGACGAGATATTCGAATAATCCGTCTGGAGTCGAAAATGCGGTGAAAGGAATGTCTTGCTCGCGCAGCTTGACTTGATAATAACCCCAAAGCAAGTCCATGCAAGATAACCATTGACAACCGGAGACTGAATTAAAGGTATCTTCCTTCCTCGACATAGGGATTGCTGGCATAATAGTTGCTTGGTTCAACTGTCGGTAGTCGCGAACAATTCGCCATCCGACAGGTTTTTTCACACAGAAAGTCGGAGCAGAAAATGCAGATGTACTAGGGCGAATGATACCCGCCTTGATCATCTCTGTGGTCCATTCCATGATGACTTTCCGCTGCTCGGGGCTTTAGCGCCATTGATTCACTGAGACAGGCTGAGTACCTTGCTTCAGTTGTATCTCATGTCTTCGTCACTTGTCCCACTTGGGATTGACTCTTGCGCTGACAATGCAAAAGGATTCCCCGCATGTTCTTCACTCATTCCTTGAACTTGCCTTGGAAGATGAGTGGGGTCACTGTCGCGTTCTTCGCTTGTTCTTCGAACTTGCCTCGGACGAGGGCTTGGGCTTCTTGAATCGCGCTCCAAAGCCTTGCTTTTACGAGTACTCGTTGTGACTTGTTCACGTGCACAAACTGATTTAAAGGAGCGCAATCAAGACATATTTATTTAAGCGACGCTTCTTATACAAATGGATACTATGGTCGGTTGAGGCTACAAACAACGTCTGAAGTTGCTCAACCCTACGGCGGGCAATGTCCGTAATTTCTTGGATCACGTTGCGGGCGTCTGAGTTGAACGCGTCTGGAATCAGATTCCTGAGAAGTCTGGTCAGTTTGGTTTGTTTCACAGTTGTCAACCAAAAGGCTCGACGCAACTTCTGAGCGGTACCGAAGTCCGGAGTTAAGGTTTCAAAGTTATGTTGAAAATCGTCTTCAGGTTCACGTGTTTTACGCTTCCCCACAAAGAGAGTTCAATTGCACTATAAAATGCACCGTAAACCCAGTGTAGATCCGACACAAGTATTATGTGAGATAGAGAAGTTACTCTCTGTGGATGTGCCGGCGGAACAAGCACAACTTAATGTATGTTAAATCCAGACCCTAGCAAAGAGCTTTCTGTGTGTTTCGCAAGGAACTGTGTACACCACACCGATCTGTTACGATACGGATATAGATTTTGAGAGGGACCCAATTAGCTAGCTCTCCTTCCGCTTATAGCACCCAGAGAGTTTCGCAAGCGAAACCTTAGACCTCCCCCAAGTGGCTCAGTCTGAGGCTCTTAAGTCGACACGACAAGTACTACTATGTAACACAAGAGTGGAGGAGCGTAAGTGTTGACTTTAGGACGTGTTGGCTTTGGTATTGAGTTCCCAGACGTGGATGGGTGGAGCGAAGAATGATGGTTGGAAGCGAGATTGGTTGCTGATGTTGTTGTTGTTGTGAAAAATGCAGAATGAGGAGATTGAATTGAGTTTTATCGGAGGGGGAAAAGCTCGAGGCTGGCAAACCCCCTCCAGTGGTTGCTGCGGTTGACTGGGAGAAGTCCATGCCGCGCATTCACGTATTCTCGTTCATGTCTGTCTACACACATACGCATAGTCTTTGCGATCTAGTTTGAGACAATGTCTATGCACATAAAACTAACATGCTTGATCCGCACATCTAAAACGTAATGCAAAGTAGTTTACGCTATCTGAATGTGAATGCACTCAATGTGCAGGCTGACGCTGGTTGCGTCACACTAACACTGAAGTACCTATTGAGATAGTAGAGGGAGAGCGCTCAGCTGGTGGTTCTGCTTCAGGGTCGTCAAGTGCACTCGAGCCAACGACTGAGCCTCCAGCGACCACTTCGAGTGAGACTATTACCGACACACCACCATCTACTGCTGAGTCTGCATCATTTGATTCAACACCATTTGTATTCTCTCGAATCGACAAGGATCTATCGATCAGTGAGTTGAAAGCGCTAGCAGACACCACGGCGTCCATGTATATGCAATCCGTCGTGCAGTGCGCAGCGGCATCGAAAGAGGAGGACGGGTGCTTTATGCGTACCGCGATGGCCAAGGCGCTCCACGGTCGTCTCAGCGAGGTCGTTCTGGACATGAATGTCCTCAAAGACTCATCTGAAAAGCGTACCGATGCAACCGAGACAAGCCATTCGATGGTTTCTCTAATCGGCTTTTCAACTTTTGGTCTCGCGGTCCTCGTCTACGCAGCCAAGCAAACCAAGGATCGCCGTCATGGGTACGCTGCGATTCCTAACGGAACCGAGTCCATTAACGCTGAAACCATTTAACAGCTGGCGTTAATGATAAGTCGATGCTCTGCTGATGTTTCCTCAAGATCAGGTATATTGTGTCACGATTTAACTGGGGTTTCCCTAGCAACAAACTGTTTTATCTCCCTCGCAATCGAGCATCGTGTTCAACTGGGAACTGCATGCCCAATCGGGCTGATAACAGGCGCTCTATCCAAGGGTCCTGAATCTATGGGGAGGAGCGGCAGGAAGCCTGAGTACAGCGTCTCAAGCACGAGCATGTCTGGTGTCCGATTTGCACACTCGATTTCGAATCCTTGCGCAATTATTCATGCGGTCAGCCATTTTGTTGGTGTCGCAGCAGTGGCGGTATGACCAGCGCACTGTTTATGATGACTGTCAATGGTCGCAGTCGGGCTCAATTGACTCTTTCGACCTGTGATGACATGCCCACAATGCTCCGGTGGGAGATGACATCAACGGGCAAGTGCTTCGTCGAAGAGTCACAGACGCATGCCAAACGTACCCGCGAGTTTTCAACGATGCACTTGCCCGTTGATATCATAGCTTTCGACAGGCTCTCATATCCGACAAAATACTAATGTCCGACTAAGTACGAGTTGAATGGCAAATGACAACACGTGAGTCATAAATGGTCTTCTGGACCGACAGGTGGGACATTTGCTGACTGACTATGCCAAAATGCAATTGTGAGAAAAAGTGAACGCACCTGTAAGAGGCTATCCGAGACAGCCTCAAACATAGCACGCACGCTTGCGCTTGAGAGGAAGACTTGAGAGGAACTTGGCAAAAATGCAACTGAATTGAAATGAGCTTGTGGTTCCTGTCGCTACTTGTAAATGAACCCCAAGGGATCCTGCACGTTTTGTAACTAAAACCTAAACATGCATAAATAAAACCTATGAATCTGATATATAAAACCTTGGGTACACTGAGGTTGAACCTACGGGATCTTCGAGAAACTTGAACTTGAAGTCCCGTGGAACATTCCCTGCAAAGTGATTGGCTACAGCCACTCACTTCAGGTGGCAGAGACACGTCGGTCTCATCACCAGTGCAGTTTCCCAAGTAGGAACCATCACTCAGTACTTGATTAGTACATGGATGCCATCACTCTGTACTGATTAGTACATGTGAACAACATTCTGCACTGATCAGCACAGAGAGCGCTCGTGACGTCATGGGATGACGTCACATGTGCATGTGGGGACTGTCGTACCGTAATCCCTTTGTTGTTTGTCTCTCCACAATGCACACTGAAGGTGGTGTGTGGCACGCTAGATCTGAGAACAGATCCACCTTCATGTAATGGCTGGTTTTAGCCCGTTAACATTCCCGCCAAAGTTCTGACTTGACATAAACTGTACTTTGAATGTGAATAGCCAACAAACATCGTTCAGAGCAGTGCGCAAGGAAATCAAGGCATACGAAGGCGAAGAAGCGAACACGAAGGAAGCAGAGTCCAAGGAGACATAAACGATCTTTCGATGTGGATGGCAACGTGCACATGACTTTGAGCTCTTGATCGTAAACTTGTGCTTGCACGAATAATCCGCCAGTCGTCACTGCTCTGGACCAGACTCTGTGTTGCACAACATTTCAAGATCAGCAAGTGTTGATCGAATGTGTCACTAATGTTGCGCGAGTGTGATCACAATTAGTTCGGCACTGAAGATCACGAGATGCACCCACTGTGCCTCTTGAAGCCATTCTGTACAGTATAAGAGCATTCATAAATCTCTTGTATCCGATACTATCACCAATTAAGCTCACACTAACATATCACATTTTTATTCTGTCCCGTACTGTACCCTCCCAAAATGCAACCGAGTCACCTGCACAACCAAAATGGCGGTGGTGCCAGCATGGACAACGCGCGAGTGGCGGCCGCTGGCGCGTGAGTTGTGCGCGCGCGTGCGTGAAGCAAACGCTTCATCACCCTCACATTCTTCTTCTTTTGTGACTCCTGCCGCCAGCGATACGTGCGTCAATGGCGCTGAGCCGATCGACCATGATGACGAGGACGATGATGACCATGTTTCGCGTGAGAAGAGAATCGACGACGCGCTGGCGGCAGACCGCGTCGTCACGCGTCTGTATTCGCACCGCTTCCTCGAGTGCCACCGCAAGCAAGTGACGGAGGAGATCCACGGCATGGTGGCCAAGTTCCAGATCCATGCGCTCGACGAACGCGGACAGCGACTGCAGGAATTGGTGGCAATGTGCATCGAGGACCACTACCAAGTGGTTAAGGTGCTGCTGGAGCTGGCGCAATCCCCGACGATGGCGAGCGATGAACAGGTCGCACTGGGTGAGGACGACGCGTATGTCGCGGCGCAGCAGCGCGAACAGCAAACACATAAACAAAAGCAGCAGATGCACGACCAGCTGCTCGAAGAACTCTTTGAGATCTCGACGAACGACGAATGGTACCAGGAATGGGATAATGACGACGATGAATATGACGACAATGACTCAGAGAACGAATTGAGCGATGAGGATAGCGACGTAGAGACAGCGGGTATTGGCGGCAAAGCTCCGAAGCGACAGAGTGTCTTGACTTCCATGGAAGCAGGTGATCAGGATCTGGAAGAGGCCGGAAGTGGTGAAGAAGATGAGCCCATGACGTCGTCGGATGAGGTGGACGCCAGCAGAGTGCGATTCCCGTCCGCAATTTACGACCTTCACGACCAGGACTCGGAAGCGATTTTGCTGCGAGATGAACTGCTGTTACGATACTATCCTCACGTGCAACTCGACAGCAAACCGAGTCCCGACGGTGTGGCAGAAACCAAGCCGATGGATGTGGACGCAGGCTCGTCTCAAAAGCTATCGATATCGGTGCTGAGTATGGAGACGCCAGCGCTGTTGTATGCTGCACTTGGTGAGCATCATGAACGGCAAAAGACAGCATGCGGCAATGAGCATCAGCATCGCGTAGTCCACGAGAGGACGCTCGTGACGGCCGTGTTCCAAGCGCTTACTGGGGTTGAGTCATCGGTCTTTGAAGTAGTCTCGGTGTCTGACTCAAGTGAGCTCTTCCATAGTGATTTCACGAGCTCTACGATCCAGCTGTCCAAGGTGGCGCGTACTCTTGCCGTCGCGCATCTCTCGCCGACGGCATTGTATCATTTATTGGCCCATTTTGAACGAGCGGCGACGGAGTTGCAGGTGCTGCGCGATCTCGTCGAGTTCATTGCCGCAGACTCGTTTGATGAAGTACAAAGATCATGTACGCTCGAAGGTCTCGCGCAGGCAATTTCCACGATCGTGCGAGGATTCAATCAAGTGATTTGGAGCGCCGAGCAGCAGCAGTTCAGCGCTGATCCTTCTCATCCACAGGCAACGCTGTTAGGTGCGTACGGCACGCTGAAGTCCCTGTTTGGAGAGATTGCGTGGCTCAAAGATACGCTCGTGGAGTGCTTTCGTGCGTTCTCGGATCGCAGGCATCATGAGGTTCGTGCTGCAGAGCGAGCGAAGGATGTTCTCGACGCTCTGTACAGTCAGCTGGAGACGGAATTCGTGCAAGGAATTCAGGATAACTACGGTGATCTTCTGAAGCAAAAGAGTCAGGATAGTGCGGCAGCGTGGAGCCGATACGACATGCTCTTGCATCTCTTTGTGAGCGCTCTGACTCCTTACTTGGACCTCCTTCATCACACGTTGTTTGAGCGAGGTCATCAGGAGACTCTTGTTTTGAGCGACGAGCTCTTCTTCGTTACTCCGCTCGCGTCCAAACGACCCGTAATAGCAGCAGCAGACCCGTCGTCGTCAGCATCTGCTGAACGCAGCCAAGCTTTCAAGGATGCGCTGCTCGCGCTTGCTCCGTTTGAAGTCGATCCCATGCTTGTCCCTGCCTTTCTCTCACCTTCCGTGTCGTTGATGAGCGAGGCGATCGCGAGTCGTCAGATGAAGAATCGGTACTTGCAGCAGCACATGGGGGACGCTAATGAGAGCCGTTCCCACACACAGCAACATCTAGAGCGGCACAGACATAAAGCAAATGGCCAGGAAACGAAAACGCTATCGGAATTGTTTTTGGATGAGATTGGGCAACAATCAGGCACGCTGGGCAGTCCTGCGAGCGTCCACCAAGGTCGCGTTGCTGTACCAGGCGCAAGTGCACACCCGAACTCCACCACGTTCCAGTACATGCCGTTCAATCGGATCATGGAGCAATGCCTCCTGCGTCACGTCGAGCAAAAGGTCCGTCCAAATTTCGTGTGTCTTGTTTTGTGTCTCACATATGTTTGTCTAACTGATGTGGACGTGTCTTATCTTTCTGTGGTAGTGTCAAGCGCTAAATGGCTCGATGGCCAATCTGCTCCGTCAACGGCTCCAGTATCTGGAGCATATCGATGCATTGCGATCCTTTGTGCTCATGCAGCAGGTACAATTCCGTCCACCATCTAAGTGCGCTGCTGCTTGCTAAGAATGTTTCTTCTGATGATGAAATGGATAAATTCGCAGCAAGACGTGTTTTCGATGCTGAGTGCGCACGTGCTGGAGCGAATGCAGCGAAACCCGATCGCGTGGGCCGACAGCGAGCGCATGAACACGTTTTATCAGACCGCGATCCAGACGATGCAAGAGGAAAATGTGCTGTCGCCAGCGCAGCGGCGAGTGGGGAGTCGTCTCTGTATCCGCATCAACGCGACGCAGCTGGAATCGCTCGGTGTTGCGCGTAGAATCGATATTTTCGCGTTGAAGTGCTTGTACTTTACGTTCTCGACCCCACAGCCGCTCCGTGTGCTGTTCAGTGCGTCCATTCTGCGCAAGTACTCGCGATTGGCGACGTTCATGCTGCAAGTCAAGGCGGTGGAATCGGCGATCATCAAGGTATGCTGCGTGTTTCATTAGGTTGTGGCCCCGAAACTAACTGTAGACTGTTTGGTGATGCTGTTTGTGTTTGATTGCACACAGTTTAAGCGAAGCCTTCGCCATCGCACATACATTTCACTGTGCGTACTCAAGGGCAATGTCTTTCTTCTGTACTTTGGGGTTTTGTCTAATCGAATATTCGAGTGCCTCCTCTCTGAAATCGTAGCATTGAGCACGAAATACGGGGTGTGCTGCTGCAAATCAACGACATGCTCCACTACACAAAGAGCTTGATGAACTACCTCTCGAGTCAGGTGCGTACTGAAGGCAGACAGCTCAAGTGTCATGTGCACATGCATATTTGATCATCTTGTTATGCACTACTTGTTTTGCAATTTAGATCGCAAATGGAAGGTGGGAAGAGGTGCGAAAGGTTCTAGAGACGTCGCAAAGCATCTCGTCGGTACGTAGTCGTTCAGATTCGTCCTATTTGAATGTTGCTCAGACCAAAAGTACACCCCTCATCGACTGCTTATGACAGATGGACGAAGCCCACGAGCAATACTTGGACCAGCTCCTCAACAAGTTTTTCCTTCTTGACAAGGTAATGAGGCAAGCGAATGCTACCATTTGCTGGACGAAACCTTTTGCTAACTTTGGTAAATGCTTATTGTAAATTGCGCACAACAGCACACGACGGTGATTCAGTACATTTTGACAACGTTCAACCACATCATGCGGTACGTGAGCCAGGTAGATGAGCTCGTGAAGGCTTTGGCGCGCAAATATACGTCCCGATCTTCGTCATCAAGCGACGTCCGTCGGAGTTCGCTGGGAGAGGAGATGACGGGGGACGAGGATCATTCCGACCACGACGAGGACGGAGCTGCAGGTCTGCAGGACACGACCGCGCAGCCCACGCTACTGGGCAAACAACACAAGCAACTGAATGAAGAGCTTGTGAAAAGCGCGAGTGAATTCAAGCGGCAGTCGCATTTCCTCGTCGTGATGCTCACGGCGATGCACAAACACGGTGCGTCGCCCCACGTCGCCGAGATCTTGACGCAATTGAACTTCAACTTCTTTTACCACCAACAAGAGCACCACCATGCACCGGCAGCGTTCACCCGAGTGACACCTAGATAACGTCATGAGAAAACAGCGCTTATCGAGGACGAAGTGTCAAGCGCGTGCCAGCAATGATTCGACAACGACGGCGGGTACATAATGTGGATCTAAAGGAGATATTTTCTCCGTATAATTTATCGTTTTCGTTTGCCGGTATGGAGACGAGTGGCGTGTGCTTCAGCAGCTTTGTCGATGGTCTCCAGCGCAGCTGTGGCTATCGCTCCCAGTGACTCGACGGAGTTCTGATCCGGACGATGACGCACAGGCTGCGTTGTCATGCGAAACTCAGGTCCATACCTGAACAACAGCATTCCCCAAATCCAAAATTAAGAACGTTGGCTGCCACTCAGTGGGGCGACAGAGAGGAGAGTGCGCAGCGTTTACGTGTACCTGGGGTAGAATGCGTGCTCGGGGATGCGTTCTGGAAGCGATCACCGAGCCCCGAGCGCCGCTGCGACGACCTCAGCGTAGCATTTGCTCGCGTCAACGTCACTGTACCCACCGACTCCGAGGAGCAACATCGGTAGTTCAAACGAGAGGCATGTCTCCACGCAGGCACAGATGCCTGCGCTTGTCAGGTTGAAGCCACCGAGCGGATCCCTGCGCTACAGCAATACCAGTTAGGCTGCTCTGACCGCATCACGCAAGTCAGCGCGTACCATCACGTACCTGGCGAGCGTGTCAACGCCACACACGAGCACGAGCGCGTCGGGCTTCAGCTTGCAAACCGCATGGCTGACAACACGTTCAAAGAGCGTCGTGTACGCGCCATCCGTGATGCCACGACGCAGCGGCACGTTGATGGTGCGGTACTTGCCGCGTCCCGAACCAATTTCGCTGCTCGCGCCTGTATGTGGGAAGAAACCAGGTTCGAATTGGTGGAACGAGATCATCGTGACGCTGTCGCTGTGGTAGAACGCCTCCTGCACGCCGTCGCCGTGGTGCACGCCCATGTCGACACACAGGATGCTGGACCCTTTGGCTTTGGTTTGCAGCCGCTGGATCGCGAGCACGACGTCGTTGACGTAGCAGAAGCCGCTCGCATTGCCGCGCATCGCGTGGTGGCGTCCTCCGCCCAGATTGATCACCACAGGCTGCTTCGTAGTGCTATCCCTCTCTCTGGATCGCATGAGGTGCACGAGTGCATCTGCTGCCGTGAGACTCGCGCCGGCGATGCTGCAGCAGTACTCGAACAGCCGCGGGAACACGTACGAGTCGTCGACGAGTCCAAACGTCTGCAGCAGTGCCTCGTCGCCATCCTCATCGGCAGGTGGATTCGCAAGTGCGGCGACGTACTCGCTGCTGTGGAATGCCTCGAGTTGCGCGCGCGTCGCGGGTGTCGGCGCGAGCAACTGGAGCCTCGCGTGGAGTCCGAGCGCGTGGACCAGTGCCAGCGTCATGCGCTCGCGGTCGCGGTGTACCGGCAGCAAGCGCAGTGCATCAAAGTACGCCTTCGAGTACAGGAGCACCACGGCGCGCGGGTCCTTTGCTGCAGCTGCGGGCGCTTGGGCAGCGTCATTGTCTTTGTGTGCTCATTGCTTCATTTCGGTGTGATGCAAGCGAGGCAATCAGTCAATTGCTCAGTTAGTTCGTAGGGTAAACATCCCAGGCTATAATGGCCTATGCGTTATTCTAGTAGTTTACACGAAGTAGCTTACGCGTACAGTACCAACCCACTTGTAAGAGTGTTCGCCGCACTTGAAGATCTTCGACAGTAAAGCTTGTTGGCGCAGGCATTCATGGTCTCGAACGTGAGCGCTTTGCCTTTGGCAGTCACCAGTTTGCCGTAGATAAGTTCGAGGGCCAGGAACGAGATCGGCGCCGTGTGAGGTGGAGCCGTATGGTACGCCCCCATCAGCAAATCAAATGGCGATTATGTTAGTGTGGCATCACCTCACGGATCGCTGCGAGTTGGCCGTCGAACGTGAATTCGCCCGTGACGGGAGACACAATGGCGTTGCAGCCATCGCTGGACCGACGGAATGGCGACGTACGATCTGCTGCTGGTGATCTCCACCCGTCTTGCACTGAAGCCATGGGCGTCGCGTGTCCACTTGAGAAGGACGCAAAGCGTGACGCGTACACTGTTGGCGAGTGCAGATTGTGATGGTGCTGCGAAGACGCTGTCGGTGACAGCCATCCACTGCCAGTGAGCGCCACTGTGCACTGCTTGCGGTATTCCTGTAGCTCCCGGTCCGTTTGCTCGATGAGTTGGTCGAAGTACACGATCGCGTCGTCCGCAGCAAGCAGTCTTCGCACCACAAACGCCAGCAGCTCTGTTTCGCTGGCGTTGTTTCCATCCTCGTGATTATCGATGTTGCTCCTGCTCTCAGCATCTTGAGTCTCAATTGTGAAGGGTAATGACAAGCTCGACGCTTGGAAGCGCGCGAACTGCAGCGCAAACCGCGTCCTCGTTTTCTCAATCACACTCCTTTTCTCACTCGGGAGTGCGCTCAAGTGGAGCAGCAGCATCGTCTGCATCACTTCACGCACCCGAACCACATGGTCACCATCGCTACCCCCATTGTCGGTCGGTCGTTCTTTCAGTGCCGTCGATGCAGCTTTAAAGTACTCGATGGCTCGGAAACTATCACCCAGCGCCTTTGCGATCGCGCCAAGTTGGAGGTGCGAGTGCATGATGTCAGTGTGTTCTGCTGCCAGCACATCCTTGCGAAGCGAGAGTGCGCGTAGGGCCATGGAATACGCCTCCTCTATCGTACTGCGCTGCTGTCCGTTCGCATTGGCCTCATCGTCACCAGCAAAGATAATCGTCGCAATCAAAGCGCAACAGGTGGTCGCGCTTTCCTTGCAGGAGTGCAGGATCGATTCCTTCTCTTCATTCACAGACCTATCCTGGCAAAAGTGCTTCTCGTAGACCCCCACGGCGTCTTCTAGGACGCCCACAGCTTCATCGGGTGCGCCACCAGTTGTCTCATAGAGCAATTGACCTTGCTGCTGCCGTAGATCTGCGTACACGACGCTTGATCGCCCACAGCAATCTCGCACCAAAGTCACGCAGCACTGAAGCACTTTGAGTGCTTCTTCACCGTTACCGGTGTCGCTGAGGATCTCACTCATTGACATGTAAATGTCGAAAAGAAACGGATGCGACGCCCCGAGGTGCCACTGCGCTATCTCCAGAGCTTGCGCATACTGAAGTTGGAGTTCCTGCATGGGTCCATCGCTCTTATTCAGATGATATGTGACCTTCATGAGGACTAAATGTGCTTTTGCGCTCTGCGCGTGGTTCTTGGTCCCATTTTCAATCGCAAGCTGTGCGAAGTGTGCGGCATCTTCGTACCGACCCATCCGACAGCTCAGCTCCGCGGCGCAGGTCAGTAAATGGCACGCCGAGAGCGCGCGTTCGTCATGTGGAGCTGCATCGAAGATCGCAAGATTGCATTTGACGCGTGTAAGTGCATCCTGGAGCTGTTCAGAGGCGATCAGCACGTCGATGTCGTCGAGCATGGCTTCCACGTGGACGGCAGTGCATGCGACTAGACTGGTGATCGGGGGCATCAATGGATGGGGAAGCAGGTCATCCAGTGCGAATGGCTCTGGAGTCTTGAAATGGCACTGCAGATGGCCGTCAAAGGCGCAATGGACGTGCGACTGGAGCGCATGGAAAAGCTGTGGCAAGTGCAGCAGTGGCTCGTCCGACAGGATTACCTCGAGAGTTGGCAACGCGTCGCTCGCTCCTCCGGCAAAACCAGGAAAGAACTTCAGCCGCACATGCGGCAGAACCCGATCGCGCCGGAACAGTTTCGACTCGGTTGAGCATGTCCCAAACACCAAGTTGAAGAACGCCACCACCACGTCGCACGCTCCCTGCTACATCGCCAGCATTGACAAGGATCGGAGATGCTGTGGATCCACCTCCTGGCCTGTCAACTCTGCTTCCGAGCGTTGTGGATCTGTCGCATTATCACTATCTTCTTCATCGACTCCACCACCACCAGCTGGACCAGTAGCTTCCTTCGCCTGACGGACTAACGTGTGGTCCTGAATGATCGCACGAAGTGCGGCTCGCAATTCGCTTTTGCATACGCGTGCGATCATTTCAGTGAGAAACAGTTGGCGGACGTGTTTGACACTCGACAACGCAAAGCTGTGACCCAGGTACCGCACGTTGATACCCTCGCGATGCAGCGCGGTGGCCAGCGACCGCGTGTCAGTCATGTGGACCCCAGAGCATACCTGGTGCTGCTCCTCCATCTTGAGTACGAACGCAGGGATCACCACGCGTTGCAGGTGTTCACTTGCGCTGAAGGCGGTGTGTTGCAGCAATTGCACCTCGAGCTGCTGGTGTCGTCGAGGAACGGCGGAGGTGTCGTCGCCTGGCTCATGGTTTGCAGCGTGCGCATTCGAGTGCAATGGCAACAGATCACCGTAGATTTTGACAAACTCGGGTCGAAATTTGAACAGCAAGCTTGCGACTCCTGTTGGGTCGGCCTCAGACAACAGGTCCGGTGGAAACACACCGGCGACATTCTGGAAAACCCGTAGTGCCACTCGTTCGTTGCCTTTCTGAGCTGCAAACGTAGCCGACGTGGGGAGAAACGACGGCCGCGGCTCGCAGCCCACGTGACCGAAGTTGCTGCCAAGGGGGACTTGTGCGAGGCTCTCGGTCGTGAGACCCAGCGCATTAAAGGCGCTCGTCAGCTGGCGCCATACGTGCTGCTGTTCCTGCGGTGAGTATGGCGTAGAGACTACGTCTCGTGTCCCATTCGCGGACATATCACTCGATTTCGCAGCCACCAC
The DNA here is from genome assembly GCA_006386115.1 of Globisporangium splendens. Lineage (NCBI taxonomy): Eukaryota > Oomycota > Peronosporomycetes > Pythiales > Pythiaceae > Globisporangium > Globisporangium splendens. The sequence goes on along the minus strand of VFIW01000063.1, from coordinate 81,786 downwards.
GAGCGCACGGAAACCCAGGTAGTCGACAGTGCACTGCAGCGGAACCCAGAGCGCGTCAAATTCGCCTGCATTCCAGTGAATAGTGTCGTGCATTGCGCGTGCGGCTCGCATTTGGTGGCCAAACAGCTTGTGTGCAATAACGGAGTGCACTAGCGCAGCTCGATTCGTGCCACTGGGCTCTGTGTCGTCAGTTTGGATCAAATACACGAGGACACCTTGATGCCAGAACTTTCGCACCGTAGCTGCCAGCATACTCTGCAAGTTTGGGTCGCTGTTCCTCCAACCAAAGAGTTCATTTGGCGCCAGGGATAACTCCGGTACATGCTTGTCATCAGGAGCGAGCGGAAGTTCTGTCAGTATATCGTGTACAACGCTCTCGGCTGCTTGGCGGAAGGTCTTCAAAAAAACTGACACTTTGAGTCCATGAGCAATGACATCGAGCTCACTCGAACAAGCTTCTTCTCGTTCGCGGCCAAGAATCGTCGCATACTCTTTGTTCCAGTCTGGCACCACTTTGTCATCGTCCAGATCACCTTCATGACTTTGTGGGCTGTCAATGTGTTTTCCAGTGTCTCGGGTCTCCTGTAATTGTCGCTTACTTGGGGGCAACGAGCTGCTGGTAGGCTCTAGCACTGCTTGCTGGTTGCTGGGATATTCCGTGTTTCCACACATGCGCGCCTCTTGCTATACGTAGTAGCTCTGGAGCCACGTTAGGAAGCGGTCTCGTCCGATTTTGCCGCTGCGATGTGGGTCCACTTGCTGTTGGATCCATGTGAACTCGTTGTCGTCACGCTGCAATGCAATGTGTACGCAATTAGACGAGATTGTTTTTCACAAGTTCAAGTTGATACGCAAGTAGGCAACTCACAACAGAAAAGGATATGCTGTGTAGCAACGAGCGCAGTTTGGTCGCGTCTACTTTTTCACTGCGCTTTGGATCATACTGGGATACAAAAAACAACACTCCAAGCGTTAGTAGATCATTTCATCCAGAGCTGCTGCGAGCCAGCTTCCAGAGGATCAACGAGTGGGAAATCTCGTACATACCAACACAAATGCTTCTTCTGCTCGTCGCAGCTTCTCCACGATGCTGAAGACAACGGAAGTAAGCTCATTTTGGTGAAATCACTGATCGACAAGCGTAGTCAGTTCTACATACACTGGGGAGAGATTGGACTCCGTTTGTGCCTTGGCGGTTCTCGTCTATTCAACGAATCAGGAGAGATGACACAGGAAAGGTGAGTCAAGATGGATAAGTAGCTGTGTTGCATTGCCATACGCGAGTCCGAAATCGGGTGGTTCGTACTTGAAACGACCGCCTCCACTCGTCAAGCTCTTTTTCGGAGGAGCATGCGAAGACAACAGGTTTGCCCGCCTACAAAAGCACGCACCCATCAGCAAGGAAGCTTCTGTCTCCTCAGCTTGGCTCGGAAAGATCAGTAGACGCAGCACGAACCTTTTCCTTGGGTACACACTGGAAGGTAAACTTTCGATTCAGTTTTTTCTAGACGACAGCGTGACGACGGCAGTAAAATGAAGTCTCTAGCAAGGTTACAGAAGCCAAATCTATCATGCTTCAAAGACGTACCTCATCCCCGAGCGCAAACGCATAGTCTGTCAAGTCGATCGTGGCGCTCTGTCGGGAGCTTGACAGCGAAAACGCGGGCTGATCCGTGGCTATGGGGAAATACTTGAGCATGTTGCCATCGAGATGGACCCATTTCTCGGTCCATTTGGAGCCGAACAGCCCATGTCCCAGCTATCATTTCGACATTTCCACAGTAAGAAGATGTTGGTTGATGAGTGGATTCATGCGATTCACCAGAGCGTGGCGATAGGAGCGTACCTTGTGGAGCTTGCCAGATTTCGGTTCCATCAGCTTCTCGCCTTCTTCGTTCGCCTGAATAAGAGTGTGCGTGGATCGAATTGTCGTCGTCTGGAAACGCTGTAAAAGCTGCCCAAAATTGATCATGGAGGGTGGTTTCACTCTCGTTTTAGCATCAGCAGAGAGCTCGAGCGAAGAAAACACGCCTTCAGCTTAGGTGGTGTTCTTGTTGTTAAGCTTTCTTGGTTGCAACAGATCTGGACTACGCATGCAACATTGAATATGGAGGCTCTAGCTTATAGCGGAACGATATGCACCTTGAGCGGCGCATTCATGGGCAGCGTGATGGACGTGGCGTACGTGATGTTCTGGCCGGGGAGCACGTCGATGTGGAAGCGGCTGAAGATCTGGGCGACCGCGATCTTCATCTCGAGCATCGCCAGGTTCATCCCAAGGCAGATGCGTGGACCCGCATGGAACGCGACAAATTTGTATGCAGATACGGCGGCGAGCTTGCCCGTGTCGGGGTCGATCCAGCGACTCGGATTGAAGTCTTCGGCATCGGGACCCCAAATGGAGGTCAGACGTCCGATAGCATAGTTTGGTAGCCCCACGCGATATCCCGCAGGCACGAGCGTGCCATCAGATAGCGTCGTGTCTTCTGCCGCATCGCGCGCGTTAAACGGAGCCACGGGGTACAGCCGCAGCGTCTCCTTCAAAGAGGCTTCGAGGTACGTGAATTGCTGCACGGTCGCCATCGACGGTGACACGTCCTTGTTGGATTCAAAGAGCTCTGGCGCGAGTGTCTTGATCTCCTCGCGGATCTTAGCTTCCACCTCGGGGTGCTGGTGGAGCATCCAGAAGAACCAGCTGAGCGTCTGCGCCGTAGTCTCACGACCGGCAAGGAGAAACTGCATCGCCATGTACTTGAGCGCATCAGGCGTGAAAATCTCCTTATCTTCGCCATCGACGTCGTTCGCGTGACTCAGGAACAGAGAGATCAAATCAGTTTTCGCGGGTTCGTCGTCACTATTGCGTTGCGCGTGATGTTCTATCGACTTGTTGATGATCTCCAAGACGATCGCATCCAGCGTCTTCATGCACTCTTGCAGGTGCCCTTCGAGACCGAGACCAAACTTGCGCTGCAGCTTCCACAGCCACGTTGGCGAAAACAACCGGAACGTGATTGCGCGTTGTGCGCCATCAAGCGCTTGCTGCAACGGGTGCTCGCGGTCCGAGTTGAGGTAATCCATGTCGATACCAAACGCGATCTCGCAGAACGCTTCCGTTGTAAACTGCGACAGCACTCTGAACAGATCGAGCTCTCTCTTTTCGTCGGCTGCGCGTTGAAACGCGCTGCACAGCGAGTGGCAGTGCTTTTGGATCGTCGCGGTCATCGAGTCGCGCATCGAGCGCTTCGTGAACACGTTGCTCGTCAGTTTCCGGTGGTACGCCCACTGCGCACCATCGAGCGAGAAAATGCCAAGCCCAAACACATCCTTGAGCACGTCGCGCACGTACTCACCCTTGATGAAGTTGTCAAACTGGGTCTTGGTCACGTCTTCGTAGGCTTCGGGCGTACTCACGACAATGACACTGGGCCGTCCGACTGTCGTCATGAGCCACGGTCGTCCATTTGCCGCTTGGCAGACCTCCGTGATCCAGTCGTGGAACCGCACGCCGTTCTTCACTTGGTCCAGGGTGTTGCCGAGCCACGGGAGCGTCGAGTCGATGACCATCGCCTGCTTGTACGGCTGGCCTGATGGCGACTTGGTTGGGGGCTTGGACGACTGCATGGCGCCGACTAGCAGCAGCAGCCCCACACCGAGCGCCACCTGGACGCTCGTGGCTATCCCGGCGTCCTGCAGCAACGCACTCCAGTCGTGCAGTACTGAGAGCATCGTTGCGCTATGCGTGAGACTTGGGCGATCAGATGAGGGCGGGTAATGGGGGAGTGATGTGCGTTGAAGCGCACGCGGGACTCGCGAAGGAGAGGGCAAATCGGGAACTGAGCCATTCGAAAATCGGTCCAAGAGTGAGAAAGGCGGCACCAATGGAGCAGAAAAAGGACAGTGGGGTAAGAGATTACGACAACGCTTTTTGAGGCAATAACTGCTTTAAACTGTTGAAGCGACATGATTGGTAGAAAAGAAAGCGACTCAGATAATCTGAGCCTGTCAGGAGAAATCTGATCCGGACGATGGCTACACTCTCTGTCGTTGAAATTTGGCATTGATGGCATCCTGATCCTTGTCATTATTGGCACTATTGAGCCATTGTTCGCTATCACGCACTCCTGTTTTGGAGATACTTGCTCTTGGACGCCTTCTCCCATCACACACGTTAGGACTCGGGTGCTCAAGCAGCAGCAGCATCCAATGCCTCGTTGTCGTCCTCGATCCGCGTGACGTCGACCATGAATGCACCTTTCATGCCCAATGTCAGCGATGTGGTGTACGTGACGTGCTGTCCTGGTGCAGTGCGGATGTTAAACCTGCTCACGACGCCCGCGACCACGATCTTCATCTCGAGCATCGACAGGTTCATACCCAGGCACATGCGCGGACCGCCGTGGAACGCGCTGAATTTGTATGGCGAAACGATGCGGAGCTTCCCCGTGGCCTCGTCAATCCAACGCTCGGGCTTGAACTCGAGAGCGTCTTCGCCCCAGATGTAGGTCATGCGTCCCATAGAGTACGTGGAGATGCCGAGATTCGACCCCTTGGGCACGAATGTGCCGTTGCTGAGCGTCGTAGGCTTGCACGCCGAGCGAAAGATGAACGGGATGGACGGGTACAACCGCAACGTTTCCTTCAGGCACGCTTCCAAGTACACGAGACTCTGTAGATCTTCCACCGAGAGCAGCTCCACCGAGTTGATTGCGGCTCTTTGCTTGAAGAGCGCTGGGAATTTCAATCGGAGCTCGCCGCGGAGTTTCTTTTCAACTTCCGGTCGAGTGCTGAGCGAGAAGAAGAACCAACTGAGCGCTTGAGCCGTTGTATCTCGTCCAGCCATCAAAAAGTTCACGACGATGTCTCGCAGCAGCTTCGGGTCGATGCTCTTGTTGTCATCGCTGGCTTCGGCGTGATCGAGAAAGAGCGAGATGATATCGACTTTCTTCTCTTTTCCCAGTTGTTCTCGCTGTTCCTGTGGTTGCTGGGCGGCGAGACGACGCCGGTCGAGGGACTCCGTGATAATCTCGAGCACGGTGTCATCGATCACGGCCAGGTCGACCTTCAGGCGCGCTTCCCAGCCGAGGTTGAGCAACTTCATGAGCTTCCAGAGCCAGACCGGGACGCGGAACCGTTGCGTGAGCTGGTACTGCACCGAGTCGAACGCGGTCTGGAAAGGATGCTCTCGCATCTCTGAATCCGCGGCCAGGCAGTTCATGCGGACACCGAAGCCGATCTCAGCAAACGATTCGATCGTGAACCGGTTCATCAATCGGAACAGATCCAGTGGTGAGTTCGAGGCAGCGGTGTCGTCAAGCAGCGCGCGCAGCGTCACCGTGTGTTTGCGGATGATGCTCGCCATGGAGTCGCGCAGCGCACGCATCGAGAACAGGTTGCTCGAGGTCTTCCGCTGATGGATCCACGAGTGACCGTCGGTCGCGAGGATACCACCGCCGAGCAGATCGACGAGGTTCCCGCGCTGATGTGCACCCTTGTCAAAGTGGTCGAACTGGGTCTTCACGACGTCCTCCACGAGTTCCGGGCTCGCGATCAGCACCATGTCCGGGAGCCCTGGCGACTTAGTGACGACGGGAGTGCCCTTGGATGCGACGAACTGGTCGGCGATCCAGTCGTGGAACCGTGGCTCATGGTGGAACATGTCGTAGAGGTTGCCGAGCACTGGCAGCGTCGACGTCGGGCGGTACACGCCGCGCGGCTGCGGCGACCGGAAGAGCAGCGAGACCACGATCGCAGCGAGCAGCGACACCACGGGCACGAGCCCCAGCACGTCGACGAACGGGGAGAACACGGCGACCATGGGGTCCTTGGGCGGTAGAATGGGAAATGACGAGCGTCTGCGAGGTGCATTGCCGGTTGAACTTGGTTTTCCCTCTTGTTTTCGACATGTGCTCAACTCGGCCAAAACACTGATCACATCGAGCAATAAGATCAACATATGGTACTTTGTACAGCAATGGTTTTATAGAACAGTATTTTGTTGACATTCTATTAATTGGTGGAGACTTTGAGCTTTTAGAAGTGGATACCGCACGCACCTGCACTTGCCCGCCGAAATAACAAAGGAAAGCATCGAGGCGACTTGGCCGAGAAACCCGCAGCATAGAATAACCCTCGTGAAGCATTCTACGTTAAACTCACTGTCTAAGCTCACAGCCCTGCTTGAAATCAAATCCTTTCAAAGTAGATTGTACAGGAAAGGCGGCCATCTCCTCCTCCTTCTTCAAGGTCTCGTTTCCTGGCTGGTGAGGGACGCCTTGTCCAGCAGTACTGCATGCCCTCGTTTCTGCCCAACAGACGCGCTGCCTCTGCTCTCGCGGCATTTCGCGCCGCATCGCGCCGCAGACGCACAAGAGCGACCACGCTCGCTCATTCTGGCACAGCAGTTTCAGTCGACCCTTTGCGACCCGCCTCGTCTAGATGCTTCCCAGCCATCCAGCCAGCCTCGAGCGTGCAGCAGACCAGCAATGCAAACGCGAGAAGACATGCTTGGAAGTCTGCGGATACCGTATAAAATGCACTCGCGGCGACCATCCCACCGCAGCTGCGTCTGCCCGTTTCATCAGTTAAAATTCAGCGACAGGCGAGACGAGCACCATCATTTTGCTCAATGTGAGCGACTGAGCAAACGATCTTGACCTCAAAGTTGCGAGACCCCTACCGAGACACGCAGGTCGCAGTTGAGGATCTACTTTGCAACATTCGGGCGACCCACGAGGCACCACGAGATTGACTCGCTCGTGATGTTGCGCCTCGCCAAGAGAAGACTGAGGCATGTTTCCGCGCAGCAGCGTTGGGTTGATCTCGCCACCACAGTCCACGACTTCGCCATCGTTGTTGATAAATGTATCCGTAAACAGCGACATAACGTTGCTGCTGGTGGCGACGTGGAGCACGACGAGTGGCTTGGGCGTGGAATCTTATCCACGTCCTCGGTCCACAACAGCGTACCACCTGCGAGCGTCATGCTTGTTAGTTTGAAAACCATGCTTCACTGAGTCAGTGCCATCGAGAGTGTGCGAACTGGGTTTTTGCACAGCCTCGCGTTCCACAGGAGTTTTTCGTTTCGCTCATGCGGTATGATGGAGTTCAAATGCAGTGGCAGCAGTCGTTTTAGATAAGTATGATATGGCCGGTCATGTATATCAAACGCGCCGTACATGAAACCAGAAAGGGAAACACTTTTTCTTTGTTCAAAGTATCTGACGTAGAGTTGACGGACCAAGGAAACAAATGCACACACGCATAAAGGATTTATTCGCTTTTCAATGTGTGTTTTCTCTCTTTACGCATCCATACACTGTACTTGCCAGATGAGAAAAACGAGTATGCAGAATCATGCAATATCTAACACTGAAGATTTTGATCTGCAGACGTGGTCGCACTGGTACTCGGCAAGGAAAGCAAAAAGATGATTGGACTCACAGGACACCTGGACCGGCAGCAGCGCGACTCTTTTCCGCTTCTGAGATCTCGAACAGCTTGTCCACGACAAACGTCATCCTCACTCGTTCGGACGGATTCTGCTTTGTCATCAACTCAATCAGGTTCCACTGCTTGTCGTCCATCATTCCTGGTCGCGTTGGAATGTTTCCTCTTTCCACACGAAACTTGACGACACCACGAAGCATGTTGCTCCCCCACGGAATGTCGCCCGTGACTGCCTCCAGGATGCACATTGCAAACGAATACACGTCGGAGGTACCTCGCGAAGCGCGACTTCGTCGGTGCGCTCACGCTGCTGCGGCTGCAGCGCCAGGACCAGTCGGCAGCGGATCAACCAGGTAATGAGTCCTGGCACATACACACCTGGTGGCTCGCGTACTGTCACTTCCAGTGCGGGGACTACGCCGCAGCATTGGACTATTTCGATCAACTGCTACAGTCCGAAGAGGACGACAGCAAACCAGGGTGCGCAGCGAGGGATTAAAGTCTCAGTTGACGTTCTGCAGCTGGCTGGCGCGGTGTTACATCTACAACAACAAGAACCCTGGTCATGTGTGGGAGCTGCATCTAAAGGTGGAAAGCACGTCGGACGCCTACAAACTGCTCAAGCTCATCGCGAACGACTATTACAAGGTGCAGTGGCAACACTAACTTTAAACGCTCACCAACACTGCATATTGATGCGACGTATCGACCGGTCAATAGGTCAAGAATTACTTTTACGCAGTCAAGGCGTTCGATGTCCTCGAGCGTCTGGACCCAGACCCAGAGTATTGGGAGGCGAAGCGAGACGCATGTGTGGCTTTTTTCCAGCAAATGGCGATGGGTGAAGGTGGCGTCCTTCATGTGCAGCGCAGCGACGAAGTGCTGCAGTTGCTGAGCGCGTCGAAGAACGCGCTCGAGGCGTCGAAAGTCGCAGCGATCCTCAAGAAATGGATGACTGTGCTGTTCGCGCAGCCCCAACACAAAGTGAAGACCCAGAGGTAAAATGAACTGTCGGCATTCACTGGCTGAGAGTGTATGTCCCCTACTCGCCACATGGCTACATTTTACCACTGAGCACGATAACATCAGCACAAACAGGTACACCAATTGATATTCGTTTAAAAGAGGTTTCTGGATGTGTTCTAGGTTAATCTCTAGGTTCGCCTCAAATCTAGGAGACGGGAATAGTGCAAACACTGGTGATATCGATTGCTCTCAACCGGCAGTTCTACAGTGTGGAAGTGCAACAAATACCGTCTCAATACCGGTATTCGCTGTCCTTTTGCCGCGCTTTTTTCAACCGCATCCTGAGGCAATCGCTGTCAACCAGGAAGCACACGCGCAAAATGGCGCAGGAGCTGCGGCCGTGGGGTCGCTTCACGTGCATATCGGTGGACCCGGCGGCCGAGAGCGACCACCTGTACTTCTACAAGAAGGTGAACCGCATCGGCCGCGGACGCGTGGACATCGTCCTCGACCAGACCTTCATCAGCAGAGTCGTACGTGGGCAAGTTTGCATCTGTGGGTTGAAATGCATGCCAAGGACTCGTTCTAACGCACGTGTGGGTGTGTATGCGTTGTGCGTTACGATCATACTGGCATCACATAGCACTGCATTGTTACGATTGATGAGATCGACAGCGGTGATGGCGGCGAGCCTGCCTACTCCGTCATGCTCCTCGACGAGAGGTAACGTGCGCATGAGCAAATGATGCATTGGGTGGACGCTGTGTGCTAAGCATGGTGTATTTTGGGATTTACTGCGCGCAGTCGTAGTGGCGTCTATGTGAACGAAGTGCGCGTGGGCAAATCGCAGATGTGGCCGCTCGAGCACAATTATACAATCCACTTCACAACACCCGGAGTGCGCAGACTGACTCCCTTGGTCTACAAGTTTGAGCTCCTGTACGCGGCACTATGCTATCTGTTGGAATGCGGGTTGATCCGGCGACTGACGTGAATGTGGTGTTTATTGCGATAGACCGGAGGGATTGACGCCTGAGAACACGCGTCTGCGCAACGAGGTCGAGTCCCGAGCACAAGCAGCTCGAGCACAAGTAGCCAGGTCACAAGCCGCTTCGACCACTACGGCGCAAGACACGGCCACACAAGCTCCAGCTCCAGCCACTCCATCGTCGGTCACGTCGATCCCCGCTACGCAGGACACGGTCACGCCGAGCAACAAACGTCGACTCCGAGATCTTGAGGACGATTTCGATGTCACAGACGCTTCAATCACGATGAGCGCAGAGAGCAGGGTGTCAGGATCCTCGTCGAAAAAGAAGCGGCACGTCGTCGCGACGGATCACAGCGGCAGGTCCGATTCCGGGATCGAGGACGAGCTGAACACGTCAGCGACCATGCAACGGGTGAATCACGAGCTTCGTCGGAAACTCCAAGAGTCGAGCAATACTGCGGTGCAATTGCGCAAAGAGCTCGCTGATGCCGAGGCGGAACTCGCCACGCTCAGGGGAAAACTCCTTGCTTCCGAGGCAGATACCAGCAAACTGCAGCAAGAGCTTGACGACAAAGTACAGCAAGAGCACAAGCATGTGGAGGAGATTGAGCAGTTGAAGCAGGAGAAAGATGCGCTCGAGAAGAGACTCGCGGATGCTGCGGCCGCGCTTGAAACTGCGAATGGGAAGCTGAGCGCGCAAACGGCTCGGGCGACCGAGTTGGAAACCCAGAAGAAGGCGTCGGATGCAAAAGCAGCGATGGCGTCGTTCAAGCTTAATGCGGAAGCTGAGAGAAACGCAGAGCTGGGGGCAAAGGTAGGCAAGGCTCTCAGTTTGGGCATCGACCGTGTCGTGACGTGCTTCTTGTGAGAGGGAATGGTTGGTGTCCAACAACAAAACTGATGATTCTGTCCCTTGTATCCAAAGGTGAAAGCGCTGGAAGCAGCAAATCGAGATCTTGAAGTCGCGAACTTCTCGGTTCAGAAGCTCACGACAGTCACCGAAGAAAAGAAACGGTTTGGAGTTTTGATCGCATTTGCACGGCCATAGCGACGTCCATGCACTGAATGAAAGCTTGTGTGTATTTGTGTGACTTTTGCATTAAACGTGCACAGTGATGTGGAGGAAGAAAAGCTGGTGATGGCCAGTAGTCTCCGTGAGGCATTCAAGCTTTTCGAGGTCATCAAGAAGCAAGTGCTGTATGGCGAGAAATTGCCGGGCATTCCACTCGCAATCGAGGAACTGGAGCGCCGACGGCGCCGAATTGTTAATTACGAATCGTCGGTGTCCACGGAGCCATCGCAGGATGACTCGCGCCATTTGACGGACACTTCGTTGCTGTCCTCTGAGCACTCTCAGCCGACGCCCGTGAACTCGTCCGATATCAACACGCAAGATATCGACGAAGAGGAGACCCAGCAATTACCAGGTGGGAGTCAAATGGAGGAGACACAAGATGAGGACCCGACCAGGAAAGACAGGTCGGAAGAATCGACCGCCTCGGGTCCTTCTTCCGCTTCCAAGACACCACCTGCGGTGCCAAGTGTTCAATTCCAGCCTACGCCGATGCAAAAAGATGATGAAGAGGAAACAGGAGACGCGACCCACAAGGCGGAAGAGGAAAATGACGAGGAAGAAACGGTAGTCGATGGCAGTGACGACACCGCAGCGCCAAAGGCAGCGCAACAAGAAAGCAACGCAACGCCATGTGGTGAGGTAAACGAAGAAGAAGAAACAAAAGAAAACGACGAAGATGGTGAGGGCGAGCAGGCCGATGAAGCCCAGGACGATGAGAATCAGCAGGATAATCGCAACGAAGAGGAGAAAAACGGTGGTGGCAAAGAAAATGGCGATGGTAAAGAAGACGCCAAAGAAGACGACGAAGAGGAAGAAGAAGCAGTCGTCAAGGTATCCGTTGAAGCAGAAGAAGAAGAAACTAAGACGCGGAGTGTGACGCAGCAGCGCTGGCTGTCGAGTATCGTCAGCAACAACGACGAGAGCATCGACAGCCAGGCGAACGCGAGTGAAGGAGGCGGCATTTTTGACGACGAGACACAACTGTCGCAGTGAGTCCATGTACGTTGTCGTCCTTTAGCATATATAATCGAGCTTTCGGCTTTTTTGGCTTTTGCATGTTCTTTTCCTCGCTAGTTCTTGGTGAATGCGACAAAGTGCGGATCTTCCAGCGGATGCACGGGCACGCGCGTGTAGCCATCAAAGGTGAGCTTGTCGTTTTTCATTTCGGCAAACGCCTGGCGCTGGAGCTTGACATCAAAGGGAAGGTATCTATTTTACATGCACATCATGCAACAAGGACCACACGTTGGCATTACTAGCATTTGCAACTTGGAAGACAACAGAGTCGTACATGAGCTCGAGCGTCGGCGCGGATTCGAACGCGTGCTCGTTCACGATCGCGATCGGGTTCAGGTCCAAGCGACTGGCGTGTCGTGAGCGATAGAAAAAAAGCGCCATCAGCATCACATACATAAAGAAAATGCGTGAGGTGAAAATGGAAGTGATTCGATATGCATTACTCATGCAGGGCGTATGTACATGACTTGGAGCTTGGCGAGCGGCGCTTTGGCGGACGAGAACGTGCTGTCGCTCTTCTGGACGTTGCCCTGGAGCATCTCGGGCACCACGCGCGTGAACCTGTTGCCCACCAAGTACCTGTGCACACACGTTTGGCGTCAGCAAGTAGGAATGTTGGGTCCTGCGGCTGTCAGAAGCCCAAGAACAAATTGCGTCTACGCTGCTTACAAGTGCGTTGTCTCCGGTGGAATGTTCGCAGGCACGCTCTGTTGGAAAGCGGGCAATTAGAGCGGACAGAACAGTCAGCGCGCTCAGTGATCATGACGAGAGACAGCAAGGATACAACACGGGGTGCTTCGACCTCGAGGTCGCGGAAGTCGCAGTAGACGGAGATCCGCACGGCGCCAATGCATTGGCACACGGTCGGACACGCACGCGCGACACCAAGCACTGTGAGGACGATCGCAGCAATCAGAAAGAGATGCGTTCGCAGCCGCGACGAGATCATGACGCCGAATGCGTGCGCATCCAACATGCAACAAGCTGATCACTGCTAGGCATGCCGTCGCTTTGTGGAGCAATTTCTGGAAAGAATATTGCGTCCATTCAGGAACGAACGGTCAAAATAGAGACAGTGTCGACGTGTGGTTCATACTGAGACGCAGTGGGCAGCTGAGCATGTCGCGTCAGCGTGCACGTCGATGGAGAACGAGGCGCGAGTGCATTTGCAGAGCGCAACTTCCAATGCCATTTTGGTTCATGGCTGTCGTTGTCATTGCGCTTGACCATCAGAAAAAACTCTTCATTCTGCATGAAATACATCGTTAGAGTAATTAAAGCTCTTTTAATATGAATAGATCACTGTATAACTTTTACACGAATTTCATCCACTAATATAGCACTTGACAATCATTTTATCCAATCGCATGACGCTTTGGTTGCTGAGCGATTTGATCCAGCGCACTGAGCAGCCAAACAACAAGCCAGCAGCAAAGAAGATGACCACAGCGCATCGACCGACGTGGCACGCGGCCGTGGGCCAGGCGAACGAGGGCGGATGGCAGGCGGGAGGTGCGCTTCACGACGCTTCTTCACTCTGTGTACACGCGTCGTGGGCTTCTGTTTGTGCGTGCTGAGGTCTCGCTTTTATATTTCCCATTTGCTTTTCCTTTCTTTTATCATCAGGTGCGCTCAGTGAGCAGTTTTCGGCGCGCGACCTGCCAGCCCACAAGAAGCTCAAGTACAGGTAAAGAGCGCATTCATGCGTGCGTATATGTGTATATACGCTTGTTAATGTGGCTGACAATTAAATATCTATATTCTGCGTGCGTAGACAAGTCGGCCAGGGCACGGCGAATGAGGTGGAGCTGCTCGATCTGCGAGCCGAGCTCGAGGGGAAAGAAGAGAAATACGAGGAAGAAAAGGGCAAGAAGAAGGACACGGCGCTAGGTAATTACAACTGCTTGCCTGTGTGAATGGCGTGCGCTTTGATTTGTTTTCTCTTTATGCGCTGGACGCTTGGTGTTGATTGCTATGTGAACATTGCAGATAAGCTTCGGCGACTGGAAGAAAATAAAAAGCTGCTGTTGCTAGGCGATTCGGAGGCCGATGCGCGCGAATCTCAGCTGAAAAATATAGCGAGTAAATACGACGATGCCGACGAAATAGGAGACTCGGACGACTCGAGCGAGTCCGAGAGCGACAGGTAAAGTCCAGCCTACTGGGCGAATTTACTACCTGACGGTAGACTCACGTGCTGATTTTGTTTGGACATTCACTATTCCAGCGACGACGACGATGAAGAAGCGGAGCTGATGCGCGAACTGGAGAAGATCAAGCGCGAGCGGGAAGAAGAGCGGATCCGCAAAGAGGAGGAAGAGCGCAAGGTTTCAGAGCAAGAGTCGCGCGCCGAGATCCTGCAGGGCAACCCGCTGCTGCAGCAAAGCAGCGGCAGTAGCGCCAAGATGAAGCGCCGATGGAACGATGACGTCGTGTTCAAGAACCAGTCGCGCAACGAACCGGAGTTCAAGAAGCGATTCATCAACGACACGATCCGAAACGACTTCCACCGCCGTTTCTTGAGCAAGTACATCCAGTAGGTGAGGTATGATGCCTGCTGCTTTATTCGGCCAGCAAGAGGAAGGGATTATGTCGTAAATGGTGGTCACAGCAATCGTAAAATGATGCCAAAGCAATGTATTTTGATGCATATGAAATGAAACCTCGTGCTACTGATGCTGATCGTGTATAGCTAACGCACTTTGACGATCGTACCGCCGACAAACTTGTGCACAGTCTGCTCCTTGCCCGTCTCGCTGTTGTTCTCCTGGGCTTTGACGAACTCGCCGTCCTGCTGCAGCCCGCTGGGAAACTTGAACATGCAGTTGCCGATGGGTTTGCCGGCTTCAAAGCGGCCAATGTACGATCCGCCGTCCTTGAACATCCACTTGCCGTCCGTGATGATGTTGTCGGCCCAGTTGCCCACGAGCAGACTCTTGTCGACAGCAAACTCGTACGTGCCTTTGCCCACGCGGATGCCGTTGTCGAACTTGCCGCTGAAGATGTCGCCGTTCGCGTACATGTACGACCCGTCGCCATGCATCTTGTCCTGCCTCCACTCGCCGTGGTACGTGTCTCCGTTGGGGAATGGCATCTCGCCGAGTCCGTGCTTGACGCCGTCCACGTACGCGCCTTCATACGACGTGACCACTTTCACTATTGCCATAAGAAGAACGCGCACTCAGTAGGCATGCTGAGTATATACATGCAGGTCACACACTCACTCACGCTCGTCGTCGTCGCCCTCCTGCCTCCACGTGTACTTGCCCTCGCCCTGCTTGAGGCGATCGCTGCCGATCGTGCCTTCGAAGGTGTCGCCGTTGGCGTACGTGATGCGGACGTCACCCTCGCGTCTGAGGTACGCGCACTCCTCCGGACGGTCGTCCACGTACTCCACCGCATACGCCTATACGACAGCAACAAGCACAAGCAGATCCTTGTAAGAAAAACTGCGTATTCCCATTGTGCGCATAGAGAGCAAGCAAATAGAGCAAGACGCACCCCTTCGTCGCTCATGTTGCTTCTCGCTAAATGCTCATTCAGTCGATCCGTCACTCTCAGCTTTGGCGTCTCTTCAGCTTTTTCTGTTACCTTCCATCCACCTTCATGCAACATACAATGTAGGGTCTTCTATTTGCACCATATTCCACTCCCTTCAGTCTACCTTCACGCAACATTTTACAGAAAACAGAGTCTTCTATTTGGGTCCAATTTGAAAAGTTCCCCCTGCACGCTTCCAGTGACAAAAAGCAACCAACGGACCTGAAGGAAGGATGGCAGGTGGTCGCCGCTCGTCGTCGCGCTCGCCGATGCCGCGCTCGAGAGACGCGCGCGCGCGCAGCACTCGCGGCCGCAGTGCCAGTCGCAGTCGCAGTCGTGGGCGCCGTGCATCTCCGCCGCGACGCGCGCAGGATCGTCGCAGACGAAGCCCGTCGTCGTCGGCGTCGTCCCGATCGAGATCTAGATCCAGATCGCGCGGACGCAGCGATAGACGCAGACGCCGCAGTGCGAGCTCCGGTTCGTCCCGATCGAGGTCGCGATCGCGGTCGTCGTCGGCATCGTCGTCGGGATCTTCGCGCCACTCGTCGGCGGAAAGATCGTCTTCGCGCCGAAACAATGGATCCGAGAAGAAAGTCGACGACAAGTCGGTGAAAAAGGAAACCATATCGGAAGCGGAGAGATCGGTGACGCCACCGCCGCCGCGCCGACAGGTTTTGTCTGATGGGGATGTCGTTGTGAAGGAGAAACCCTCGCAGAAACGGAAGCGCGAACGCTCGGCGAGTGTGGAAGTGAATGCGGAAGATGCAGAAACTGCGGCGCCGCAATCGAAAAGACTCCAGCAAGAGGAGAGAACGCGGAAAGGGGAGGATGACGACCGTATCGAGACGCCGAATGTAAAGGAGGCGCCTGTAGAAGTGAGAGAGGAGAGCGTGACAGTTGAACAAGCGGAGGCGCGATCGCCCAGTGGAGCGAAATCACCTCGACGTGAAGCGAGTAGCACGCCGCCGCGTAGAGCAAAGCGCTCCGAGAGTGTCGATGAAGAGACTACGCCAAGAGCAAAGCGTATCGATAGTGACGACGAGAAAACTCCTCCACGTCGTGCCAGAGCTGATAAGTCTCCTTCGCCTCGGAAGCCGACTGTAAAGAAGGAACGGCGACGCTCTAACAGTGAAGATGCGACACCACCGCGTTCATCGAAAGTTGATACCCAACGCAGGCGTTCGCCTAGTGGAGAGAAGACACCACCGCGTCCTTCCAAAGCTGATTCGCAGCGCAGACGTTCGCCTAGTGGAGATGAAACACCGCCTCGAAAGTCGCGTGGGACGAGACGAGAAAGTCGAAAGCGTCGCAGTCGAAGCTCGTCGCGCAGCAGCAGCAGCGGTAGTAGCAGCGAAAGTGATCGCACGCCGCCGCGACGATCGCGACACAAAAATGATAGAACCCCTGAGAGATCTGGTCGCTCGGAGAAGAAGAAATCTCGCGAGTCTCGCGCGAGATCGGTCACCCCAACTCGTGATCCTGTCGCGATGGAACCAGCTCCAGAAATTAAGCGTGTGAACCTTTTCCTGGACGATGTCAAGAGTGGACGCACGGGAGGGGTCTACGTGCCGCCTTTCAAGCTCGCGCAAATGCGCCAAAACCAGAAGGTGGACAAGAGTTCGCCAGAGCATCAGCGACAAACGTGGGATGCGCTTCGCAAGAGTATCAACGGTCTCATCAACAAAGTCAACGTGTCGAACATCAGCAACATCATCCCCGAGCTTTTCCAAGAGAATCTGGTCCGTGGGCGAGGTCTTTTGGCTCGATCCCTCATGAAAGCTCAACTGGCGTCGCCTGGGTTCACGCACATCTATGCTGCGTTGATCGCGGTACTGAACACGAAAATGCCAGAAAACGGAGAACTCGTGGTGAAACGTGTCGTGCATCGATTCCGTCGGTCGTTCAAGAGAGGAGACAAGGTTGTTGCCATTGCGCTCGTGCGTTTCATCGCGCATCTTGTCAACCAGCAGGTCGTACATGAGCTTTTGGCGCTTGAAGTGCTGACGCTTTTACTCGCGAACCCAACCGATGACTCGGTCGAAGTCGCAGTGAATTTCACCAAGGAGTGCGGTCAAATCCTTGCTGAACTGTGTCCAGAGGGTCTGCGTGCTATCTTTGAGCGATTCCGTGGCATCTTGCACGAAGGTGAGATCGACAAGCGTGTCCAGTACACGATTGAAGGTCTGTTTGCGATTCGCAAAGGTGGGTTTGCCGACTACCCGGCTGTGCATGAGCAGCTTGATTTGGTGGAATCAGGGGACCAGATCACACACGAGACTACTTTGGAAGAAGAGATTGATCGTGAAGACAAGCTCGATGTGTTCCGTTTGGACCCTGATTATGAAAAGAACGAAGAGATGTGGGCTGCGATCAAGAAGGAGATTCTAGGCGAGTCGGACTCGGACTCGGACTCGGACGGCGAAAGTGGATCGAGCGGTAGCGACAACGATGAATCTGGTGATGAGCAGGCCGGCCAGCAGCAATCGACAGAAAATTCGGCGATTCAAGATATGACCGAGCAAGATTTGGTGAACCTTCGTCGAACAATCTACTTGACGATCATGTCGAGTATCAGTCACGAAGAATGTGCACACAAACTGATGAAGCTGAACATTCGTCCTGGCCAAGAGAAAGAAATCTGCTCGATGCTCATCGAGTGCTGTAGTCAGGAGCGCACGTATTTGCGCTACTACGGTCTCTTGGGGCAACGGTTCTGTATGATCAAGCGCGAGTACCAAGATGGGTTCGACGAGTGCTTTGCCGAACAGTACGCGCTGATCCATCGTCTGGAGACGAACAAACTTCGCAACGTTGCGAAGTTTTTCGCCCACTTGTTGATTACCGATGCGCTTCCATGGACTGTGTTTGAGTACATTCGCTTGAACGAAGAAGAGACGACGTCGTCGAGTCGTATTTTCATCAAGATCCTGTGTCAGGAGCTCTCGGAGCACATGGGCTTGAAGAAGCTGAAGGAGCGCTTCTTTGATGAGATCATGCAGGAGACTTTCGCCGGCGTGTTCCCGAAAGACAATCCTCGCAACACGCGTTTTGCGATCAATTTCTTCACATCGATTGGTCTCGGTGGCCTCACAACCGATCTCCGTGAGTACTTGAAGAATGCGCCAAAGCTGATTATGGCTCAAGCGAAGCCTACGGACGACAGCAGCAGCAGTGATAGCGATTCCGACAGCGATTCCAGCAGCAGTAGCGATTCTGGAAGTAGTAGCAGTGGAAGTAGTTCGTCCGGCTCAAGTTCGAATTCGAGCGACAGCAGCAGCGACTCGTCGGATTCGGATTGAGCGGGGCGGATCGTGAAAGACAGCTTTGTTGCCCAGTATGATAAAATCTTACATAATGTCATGGATGCTGCGCGAGCGTAGCTTTTAACTGGTTTATCCAACTGCAGGAGTCGCTATTAATAGGGAGGTCACTCACAAACGATTGTGCAAATTGGCTCATCAGTCAAGCAGAAGGCTTGCAGTGGTGCCTTTCTAATTGCTGCCTGGGATGGCTTTGAACGCAGCGACTTCGATGACCCCAACGGCACCCATGGCTACCATGCATACGCTTCAAGCGTTTCCGAGCCTCCGTCGCAGCTCGTTCCTCAAGGAGCTTCAAGACCAAATGCAGGTCCAGTTCGACAATGAGATGGAGAGAGACCGCAATAAAGAAGTGTGGAGTATCCATCGCACCCTCGAAAAGCCTCCTGAGGCACGCGATTCTCAGGACATTGACGCTCTGTATGAGTTTGTGCTGCAAAATGGAAGCACGAACAAGATTTTCCAAGGTGCCCAGGAGGTTATTTGCAAGACGATTTGTCGAGAAATGACGCTCTTGGAGCTACCACCCAAGGGCATCGTGTGCTACCAGGGCGACTGTGGCGACACGTTCTACATTATCATCCAAGGCTCCGTATCGTTGTATATCGATTCGAAGAAGAAACTCATTGTGCAGAACGAAGAAAATGGCATTCCGTCCGACAAAAACGACCGCCATACTCACTCGACAACGAGTGCGAGGTCTATAGAGCGACTGGACAGCGAAGGAAATCCACTACCGGAGAATTACGGCTCGTTCATCAAGCAAATCGGGTCTGGCGGTACGTTTGGCGAGCTCGCTGTCATGGATCCAACTGCAAGGCGCTCGTGCACGATCATTTGCGACACACCAACATCATTCATTTGCCTGAAGCGAGGTGCCTACCAGCGGTTAATTCGCATCACCAATTCGTCGCAATTGGACTTCACGCAAGTCGAGTACCTTGAGACGCTGTTCTTCTTCGATGAATGGCCCCACGGAGAGTTGACGCGCCTGTCGAACCGTTTGCGGCATCTGAACTTCCCAGCGGATACACTCCTTTCGCGCGTGGGCTCAGAGGCGAACGTCGTGTACTTTGTGTATTCAGGCATCGTGCAAGAGAGCATCCCGCTCGTGCACTACTTGAACGACAACGGCACCGTGTACAAGTGCACGCGCCTTGAAAGCGATTCGTCCAAGCGATCCATGCAGGAGACAGGCAGCCGCAGCAAAGAGCAGCAGGAGAAGAAGCGCATCGCACTGGAGTTCAATTTGTACCAGGACCACGATATCTGCGGCGAGTACCCCGTGCTTTTCAACAAACCAGTGTACAACACGGACCTACTCGCTGTGACCGATGTCAAGACGCTTATCATGGATGTGAGTCCTGCTTGATTTCAATCTGCTTTTTCATTGTCATGATTTTGTCAAGCATACGTCATCCCCCTTTGTTACAGAGAGAAACGTGGAGAGAGCTGTTCTTCATGCACGGCCTCGAGCATATTCGCAATTGCTACCAGAAGTTCCGTGCGCTTGCCGAAGCGCATGAAAATTGGCGGCAAGCCCGCACCAAGCTCGCGCTGTCGAATCCTGGTCTTGTCCTCACCATGTACGTTTTGAGGAATGACTCGTAAAGCTGTAGCTTTGGCGCTAATCATTGTGTTTGTGAACGTATAGCTCGGCGAAAGCGATGATGCATGACGGCAAGTGCATGTGCGGCTGGTGCGGCAGTAAAGAGCACATCACAGGTGATTTATCGTGTCCGACCATGATTGCATCGAAGAAAAAACAGGCGGATAAGCAGAAACAAAGCAAGTCCAAAACTAAGAAGGCGCTGGAAATGGGGATCAAAGCCCAGGCAGTGAAGAATACGCTGACGTTTGTGCACACGATAACAGAAGTCGCTCAACAGAACAATTATCACCATGCTGAGCCTCAGGCGAGTGGTGCAATGTCTAGTGCATGTCCACCTTCGGGCTCCCCGCGGGCACGCTCAGGCGCTCGTCGCATGAGCATTCAGATTGCAGCAAAGCGAATCATCAGCGAACGCACGGCCATCAAAGCGACGAATCAAGAAACTGTACAAGAATGCGCACCTCGACCAAGCTCCAACAATGAGCCTGCACGACAAGAAGAAGTCCAGTCGCCAAATAGTCCACGAGAAAGTCGTCGCAATCTCCAGTTTACGCTGGTGCGCAAGACTGCGGTCTCGGATTTTGAGACCCTTTCCAAAGCCTCCAACAAGCTCTACGCCCAAGAAATACAGAATCTGGGTAATCCAAACGGCACGTGGTTGCCTGTGCTGAAAGTCGAAGAAGTCCGGAAAAGCGTGTTCCCTGAAGAAGTGGAGAGCCACTATCGACAGACTTTGGTCAAGAAGGTCAAGCGGCTGACGACGCTGAAGGACTACTACAACACCCGAAGCAAAGTGCTGGAGACGATGAAGGAGATCGACACAAAGCCCTCGGATGAGCGGTACAAAGCGTACGCGCAGTCGCAACCGCGAAAGCCCAAGATTCCCAAGCCAAACCGCCAAGTATGCACGAAGCACGGCAAACAGCCACGCCCAGACCGTTTTAACCGAAAAATCAACCGCATGCTGAAGAAACTGCGATTGAACGACCATCCGCTGCCCGTTGTCGAAGAGAGCTCAAAAGACTTCTGATCACGAAAACCATGGGGGGACAATGGCGAGAAACCTCTATTGATGTGTGTGTGTCTTGTGCGGTAATGCCTTGGACGCGTTCGCGATCGCGATCAGTTCTTCGACGAGCAGCTGGAGTTGGTCTAGTGGGAGCATGGTCGACGCATCGCACAACGCACTGTCTGGGTCTGGGTGGGTCTCCATGAAAAAGCCATCGACACCCACGGCGGCTGCCATGCGCGCGATCGTTGGGATGAATTCTCTGTCGCCTCCGCTCGTGACTGCGCCAGCTTGCGTTGGACGCTGAACACTATACTCGGCAGCAAAAGAAGCATGAGCTCACCACGGAGAGGGCAGGCAGATTGTGGAACTTTTCATAAGCGTGCGTGTACCTGTGGGTGACATCTTGAACGACCATTCCCTGTGCGCTACGAAGCTTTGGCAGATTCCGCGCGTCGACCACCAAATCGCCATACCCAAACATCGAGCCTCGCTCCGTCAGGATAAAGTCTGTCGCCCCAACAGAAACCACGACCCATGAGGCGTCGTTAGCCTACCATCCGATATGTATCTAGAGTGACCAATATTGCAGCCACGGACCTGAGTCGCCCTGCGTGATCGCCACTTTCTTCGCCGCCAAGAGCTACACATAGGTAACCATGTGTCAATCACAATATCACCAAACTCAGGTAATCAATATACCCACAGCGTCACGCTTGTTACCATGGTCTCCGCCGACAGCATCTGCCCCTTCTTGAGGTTCACAAGCTTGCCCGATTTGGCGGCCGCGACGAGCAGATCCGTCTGGCGGCTCAAAAACGCCGGGATCTGCAGAATGTCGACGGCCTTCGCCACCGGCTCCACCTGGTACGTCTCGTGCAGGTCCGTGAGCACAGGCAGCCCCGTCGTGTGCTTCACGTGCTGCAGCAACTGCAGCCCTTCCACGAGTCCAGGCCCGCGATAGCTACGCGTCAACGTCAAGAAGACCAATTAGCTCACACCGGAATCAGCCTTCACAATGGACGTACATACCTGGTGAGGTCCTGGCGGTTGGCTTTGTCGAAGCTCGCTTTGAAGATGACGGGAATCTGCAGCTCCTTCTGCAGCGCAGCAAGGCTAATGGCGGCAACGAACACAGTAACGAACAGCATTAGCATATAGGACGCTGTCACTCCAATGCCTTATCACACGCAGAGAATATGTATCACAGCAGACTATGCGCTAGAAGCCTCACCGCGTGGCGATCTCCATGACGACGCGCTCCGACTCGAGCACGCAGGGTCCCGCGATGAGGAAGAATGGCCGCGCATTGCGCAGCGTCTGCGCCAGCACGCGGCGCTCCATCTTGGCTGCTGATTGCAGAATGCCTGTGAGCCTCCACATGACGCTCGTGTGGACCACACGGTTGCGCACAGTCACACACACATTTGGCGCAGCCAACAGCCAATTGAGCAGCATGAAGGTGACGGCGGCCGTGGCGACGACCGCGCGGCGACTGCGGGGCTTCCTCTCGGCCTCGGCGGCGCGCAACGCGCTGCTCCCGACTGCGCGCGCGTTCAGCACCGACGCTGCGACTGCAGCAGCAGAAAAAGTCGCGGAGGATGAGCCGGAGACGCCACCCAAGTACGAGAACGTGCGCAAACTGATCGTCGGACTGGGTAACCCGGGCGAGAAATACGCCAAGACGCGGTATGATGCGCTGTCGTGTATATGATGTCTATATGGGTGTGTGCATATGAGATGTGGTGGATTTGTCTAATTCGCGTGCGTTTTTGCTGTTGTTTGGTGGGTTTGAGGCAGACACAATATTGGCAGCATGGCGGTGACGCACTTCCTGGATACTTATGTGCAAGACGTACTGGTAAAGCACTGCTATTGTTGCATGAGAGTCTGCGCGCTTTCGTTATGTTCTACATGCTCATGACTTGTTTGTCGTTGTACGTTTGAACAGGGAACGAAGCTCGCGTTCCAGCACGAAGGCAGCAACCACAGCGACGTCGCGCGCTTTGCGATCTCGTTCCAGCAAGACGTCGACACGGACGACGACGACGCAGACGCCGTGAAGTACACGTACCGCGTGGACGATCTCGCCAATTGTTCATCCAAGCGGCGCAAAGACAAGACGCTCGAGGAAGGCGTGCCGCATCCGGATGTGAACGTCGCGCTGCTGCTACCGACGACGTACATGAACCGCTCGGGAGTGGCGGTCAAGACGTTTATGAACTCTCACCACTGGCGGCTCAAGAAGAATGCGCTCGCGCTTAACCGTCAAGACGAGCTGCTCGTGGTTACGGACGACGTCACGCTCCCGTTTGGCACGTGCCGATTCAAGTCCAAGGGTGGTCCAGGCGGCCAGAACGGCATCAAAGACATCATCAAGTGTGTCAGCACCGAGCGGTTTGCGCGACTCAAGATCGGCGTCGGCGCGCCGCAGTGGTTCAGCGGCGGCAACACGGGTGCGCCGTCAGGCACGGCCATGGACAAGTTTGTGCTGGGAAAATTTAACCCCGAGGAGCAGGACGCGATGCCCGATTTGCTCGAGTACGTGAACGAGCTGCTGCGGCTGTACATGCACCGCGGCGTGGCTCAAGCCACGACGATCGCCAACAGCATGGATCTCGCGATGTACAAGAAAGAGTTTCAAGGCAAGAGGAAGGCCAGCAGCAAGCGAAAGCGCAGCAGCAGCAAGTAAGAGGTTAGAACTCCAACGACTCGACAGCACGAGAATTAGTCACAAATCGCCAAGAGACGAAGTACAGTAAAGAGTTTCAAGGCAAGATGAAGGTTCATGACAAACTAAAGCACAGCAACTGCGGCATAGAATAGATGGTTTGAGACTTGACCAATTTTGACACAGAATGCAGTTTCCACTTTTCACGAAAGAACACGTTGATATCCAGGCTTCGTCTAACAAGGATTTTCATTCTCGTATGAATTCGGGACGACAATCCAGTAAAACTACTTCTTAGGCTACACCACCAACCCGGTGTGCTAAAGCAAGTTGCGGCTCAGAATTTAGCGAATGTCCTGTGGAGAGTGTGTGATGGGGTTTAAGTTAACTTTGCAGCAAATTCACAGATCATATTCAAACGAATTTCAATGTAATTAAGTGAGGCGACGAAGCTTCGTTGCTCTGAATGCTTTCTCTGTTGCTTTTTGACATATATGCAAACGCACGCAGCAAAGTCGCAACCTATTGCAATTAGCAGCAGTTCACTGAATGCGGTGCGATACTGGCATCAATTTCGGTCGCGACGCATGACGATTCCCTACAACTCTGGCCTGGTTGTACTCGCGCAACAGCCGCGGCACCTCTTCGATGGCTTCCGCGAACTCGCGGTGATTCGTGCGCATCTCTTCGATGGCTTTCTTATAAGGCTCGAGCCGCGCATTCATACCGACGAGTTCAGCGATGCCAAACCCCATGGAGACGACCGCACCGATGATCGCGACCACCGAAAAGGCGATTGAGAGCATCCCCGCCAACTCGAACACCGTTGCGACTTGGGCTTGTCTGGCTGCGAGCTGTGCCGTGTCCCATTGGATACTGCCTTGCTGCATGGCCAAGAGGAGAACTTCAAGACCCTTGTCCAGGTTCTTGCAGATTGGTTTTAGCACGCAACCAGCAGCAATGGTGAGCGCCGAGAGCGACTGGTCTGTGACCGCACCTATCAGTCGCGTCGTTGAAGCTCGCATCTTCGCGCCAAACTGCTCTGCTGCGTCATTGGGCGTGAGTCGAGACTGAGATGCGTCCCGCACATAGCGCAGTAGAGTCGAGAACTCGTTGCTCGAGGCCACATTGATCAGCACCGTCACGACCTGCGGGATCTTGTCGAGGTCGAACATCTTTGTCTCCGAGTACGCCATCAATGCGCCAAGCAGCACGAAGTACGCCGCCTTGGCTTTCTCCTCGCCAAACTTGCGCTTGATCAACTGGGACAAGGGTAGCATCGTGGACGCTGTGCGAGTGATCGCGTTCCCGCTGGTCCGCTCTTCAATCACGAGAGGGGTTTCCTGGATCATCACCGCCATCTTCTCCAGCGCACTTTCGCCGCCAACTTTGCATCCGATGGATGCGCCTAACGCACTCACAGAGACCGCACCGGCGACCCACCCGACTGGATTCCAAAAGTTCGTTGCAGCTACTACGGCTGGCGCGGCGTTCGCGACGTTCAACCCGGCCGATGCTTCGAGCAGGCACCGCGAATGGGCAAGGTGCTGGTTGAGTTCACTCACCCGATCGTCCACGACGCGCATGTACTCGTCCATAGATCTGCCGTCCAGCGCGTTCATCGCGTCACAATGAGCTGTTAGGGCAGCCATCACCTCCTCCCCAAACTTCGAATAACTGCCTCGCTCGTTGCACATGGCGCGGAAGAATTCGGCCCAGTTGGCCGCGAGTACGGGGACATCGTCCACGTTCTCAATGGCGTCCCAGACACTCATCATCATGGTCATCGCTCTGGTTTTAGATGATCGGAGGCAAACTGAGAAAGATGGCAAGATGGTTGCACTCTGCAAAAGTTTCCCCAGATAGTTCCTTCCTGCCGGTTCGCTTACGTGAGCTCACTGTGATGCTTGACCGCTGGAAGTCGAGTTGCGAAATGAGATGAAGCTCGCCAGCTCTTTGCGGATGGCTACTCCAGTGGTAGGACGTTGCTCTCAGCTTCAGTTTTTCAAAAGCAAGCAGATTCCTGCACACAATTTTATCTGCTTCTGGTCGTACCTGTCGTTCTTTCACCATGTCCATCACTCAATCGACTCGTCTGTACGAAGAAAAGAGCGCACAAAATTCCAGCAGCACATTTGTTGTCTCTTCTTCAATCCTTTTTTTTCTTTCCAGAAACCCTCCTGAAAGGGACATGTTTTCTGCGAGTTGCGCTTCGCTGCGCACTGCACTTCGATTCAAATGCTCGTTGCCTCAAACGTCAGTGCGATTTCATCCGACACGCCAAAAATCGGATCTGCTCAGTTCGTCAAATAAGCCAAAATGAACGAATAGAAGCCTGAGAACGGCCTGTTCGCACTTGCCACATGGCTCCCTCGTACTTGCCACATGGCTCCCTCGCACTTTTCAATTCTCAATCACCAATTTGCCAGCGACACCTTCGTCTTTCTGTTAGACACTTTTGCGATGTCTGGTGTGAAGAAGACGGCTGCTGAACCCAATACCTCCATGAATGAAAATCGGGTCAGTGCGCATGACAAGCAGCTCGCTGACGCGCAGTTAGACGGCGATGACTCTACTTCATGAAAGGTGTCGTCGGTGGTTCAAACTTGAGCGCGATGTGCGGTCTGCTTGTGACCAAAGTGAAGCTGTTGTATAGCTCTCCGATTGCGCAAGTGGCGACTCATCATCCGCCCTCGCTCAGAGAGCAGGAGGATCTTCCCGTCAACATCGTGGTTTGCTCAGCGCAGGAATTATCGACACGAACGTTGATGCGACGTGCTGGCGCATGTGTCTGCACGCTTGTTGCGTTGACAGTCGTGGAAAATACCCAAAATCACACCTGCTATCATCATTCTTCTCACCAGAATGATGCTCGAGAGCAGCTCTTCCGATCCAACAAAAAAAGGGGGCCACCTACAGTACTTTCTGGCCGATTTATCGAGTTGCCGAACATCACAACGTGTTTTCTAACGCAGACTAAAGGAGTTATGACAACTGCCGCTGTCTACACCGACTTATGAAGAATATCGGACAACACATATGTTGAAGTGCATTGGATGCTGCTGAGCAAAAGAACGTTCTCCATTGCATCTGAAAGAAGCCACTGATTTCTATCTCCTGCACTTCGGATGGCTCCTTGCGCTCGTATCCTCCGCATAATTGCATTCGCCGCCACACTCCAACCTCAGGACTAAGCATGAAGCTCAACTTCTGGGCCTCGCTCAAGGACACCGACGACCTCTCGGGGCTCGCAGCCGCGTGGGCCGAGCTCTTCCGCGCCATGTACGACCGCAAGTCTGGCTTCACAGCCTTCGGCCACGACATGCTCGACGCGCTCGAGATGCACTGCCACGCCATGAACGCGCTCGACAACGTCGCCGTCATCGAGTACATGAAGGTCGTGGACGCGCAGCTCGGCGCCGTCAACGACCAGCTCGCGTACGCGGAGCGGCTGCTGAAGGCGTCGGCGGGTCTCAACGTCGCGAACACCGTGCCGGCAGCGATCGCCGCCGCGCAGTTCTGGAACCCGATCGGCTGGTGCGCTGGTGCCGTATCGGTGAGCGCCGCGGGTGCATCCATTGGCTGCAAGGTGACGGGCGAGAACGCGCTCGAGGAGGTCGAGACTATGTTGCACGCGACTACCGAGAAGATCGAGACGCAGACCGCGGAGAACGCTGTCACGCGCATCGCCAAGACCATGGAGCCCATCGCGAAGCTGCTGAAAGACAAGTTTGGCGAGGAGAAGGCCAACGCCGCCTACTTTGTGCTGCTCGCGGCGCTCATGGCGTACTCGAACCAGGAGCTCTTCGACGTCGACGCGATCCCAAAGGCCGTCACCGAGTTGGTCACGATCACCAGCAGCAGCGGGTTCGCGTCACTGCTGCGCTACGTGCGCGATGCGTCGGTGAGTCCGCTGTCGCCGGCGGACGCGGCTAAGAAGTTCGGCTCCAGTATGCGGCGGTCGACGGCCAAGTTGAAAGTCAAGGTCAGTGGCAAGTCGGTCTCGTTCCTCAGCATCGTCACGGGCTCGGTGCTGCGTCCTATTTGCGAGAAAGTGAATGAGGGCCTCGAAACGTACCTCTTGGCGCTCGCAGGCGGCACGATCAGCTTGGACGCTACGCAGCTCGCGGCCAAGGGGGCCGAGATCGCCATGGTGTTCAGTTTAACGAGCCAACTGTCGATGGCGTTCTCGGCGCTCGTGGTCATCGGTGTCGTGGTCGCCGCGGGCTTTGGCATCAAAGAGCTTATTGAAATGGAGGAGCGCCTGAAACCGTACAAAGAAGCCATTGAAGAAGTGCACACGAACCACTACGTGTTCGCGGATGCGGTAGCCGAAGTGCCGCGGCTCTTCCGACGCTACCAGAGTCGCCACCAGATCGCGACGAGCAGCAGCAGCAAGATCAACAGCTTCTCCTCTCGCAAGTTGCTCTCGACGAAGTGAGTTTCTAAGTAGTAGTATTTTAGTTTTGGTAAAATGGCAGAGTTCGGATTGTGTTTTTTGTTCAAAAGCCTTCGAGCTTTGGCGTAGTTTTAGTTAGCTTCGTAACAATTTGGAGTCAGAAATGCAATGGTTCCAAACATATTTGAAATGGAATGGCTCATTCCACATGGACTGCGTTGGAGAAAAGTGAACCTTCTCGACATTTTCGGATCAGTTGAAGTCCACAGCCATCTTTCATTCAAGATCTGGCGGTTGACTCGGTTTTGCCACATTCCTCTCTCTCTTCATTCAAGAAAAATCCTCGCCGACACAACACCCCATCAACAAATATGGGATCTCTCTTGTATTGGGATGCCATCACACTTGTCGATGCGAACGCGAACTGACCAAGGTTCTTTCGCTCCATGTACACCGCAGAAGGCAGCAAACCTACTGAGTTTAGCAACGCGGTGATAGACGCGCTGGACGTACATTGTCACGCCGTGAAAGATCTGACATGTCGCGACGTGGACGAGTACACGCGAGTGTATGCAGTTATTTGGACACACTGCGGAGTGACGAGCTCGTCAAAGCACAGACCTGCTCAGGAAGGCTCGGAAATTGGAGTTCACGTCAGAGATGCCGGGTACCGCCAGGGTGTTCGCTTTTAAGACTCCAATCTTCTCGTTCACTGCGGCCAAGTCGGCGAGGGGGTACAATCAAGACGTCGCGACCACACTTCGCGCTGTCGAACCCAAACTCGCCGCTTTTGCCACAATGACTCATGAACACAACTCACGCAACCCAGTCGCGCGTACGATTACGTCGATGCAAAGAGTTGCGACGCTGCTGCACAGCAAGTTGGACGAAGAGAACGCGTGCGAGCTGCTGGTCGGCTCGTTGATGTTGCGCCGAACCCTGATGTTACCATTCGCCGGCGTCATACGGGTCAGGATCAATAGAACAACCCGATTGTCGCACTGATAGCGAACGCTTACTCGATGGCGACTCGCTGTGCATTTGTAGGTGCATTGGATCACGTTCTTGTTCAATGCTGAAATCTCACGTCGTATCTTGCTGTTGTCATTTTGCGTACGATCATCCATCTCGCGAGGCACTCCACCGTGCGTTGTTTGCTATTCACAAAAGCAGGACCCACTGCTTGGTCAGGCTGGCACTGCTGGCTACTGCCAACCAACATGACCGTTGTCGCGCATGTGATCCACTTGTGTGTCGTTCATACCAAAGTAGGTCTCCGTGATAAATCCGACATTCACTGGCAGATCGTCGCCAGTGTGCACACGGACAGAGTGTCGTGAGCTCATCAGTCCTCAACCGACCTATACTAGAGAAAGCGACTCGGTCAGTTGCTTCTCTCATCCATGCCGCTCTCTCGCATGTCGCAGTGTGCCTGCAGTGTGCCTGCAGTGTGCCTGCAGCCTTGCTCCCGCGAATGCGCTCGCCTCCATCCTGCTGAGATCACAGCAAGCACCTTGATTATCAGCGACCCCCATTAGATTGATTTACGGTAGAAACCCCTCAAACACCGTAAACAAGTTTTTTCCATCAACTTTGTCGCTGCCTTGAGGTCGTCCGAAGGTCGCGCCAGCCCACAAGCAACCTACCTCATCACCAGCATCATCTGTGCCTGACACGCGCAGCGCACTACGACACACAAGGCGATCCCATAGTCAGCAACCATGAGCGCCAGTGCCGCGTACGCGTACTCGTCGCCGTCGTACCGAGGGCCGCCGCTGCCCGTGCTGGTCACGGAGAAGGACCTCCCCCGGGCGCTGCTCGTCGTGGCGCTCGGCACGTTGCTGGCGGCGCTGCTCGCGCTGCAACTTGATGCGTTCTACACAGCTCAGGATGGTAGTGAGAAGCAGGATGCCGCGTTTTACTATCCGTACGTGCTGATGATCGGCTGGTGATAATACGTGGTGCTGTGGGGTGGACGTTTCCCAGCTGACGATGGTGTTGTTGAACGCTGTGATTGGGCGCAAATGTGCAGGAATGTGGGCTATTTTTTGATTGTGTACAAGGCGCTGATGGTTCTCTCGCGATACCAAGGCCACGGTATGTGCGTATGTGTTTATGTAGAGATAAATGGCCACTGAACAAGCATGGTATGTGTAGGCACGTACATTCTCTATGAAGCGCTCTGGGGGTGCAACATTGCGATCATCTTCGTCATCATGGCGGTGTTCCTCTCCAAGCCCTTCCTCGTTGGCGTCGCGGTTCGTTCATATTTGTCAAACGGGGGAATGGATATTCGCCTTTTTTCTCTGTCTAATATTGCTTGCGTGGGTACATTCTTGTAGATGGCGATCGTGTCGGGCGACCAGCTCCTGTGGTACATTGACCTGCTCTCGTACCCGTTCATGGGCAAATTCCCCACTGGCGCCGTCACGTACCTCACGTACCCGGAGAACCGCTCGTTCTCCAAGATTTTCTTTGCGTCGCACCACATTTGGTTCCTCCCGCTGTGTCTCAAAGTAAGTAGCATATTATGTGCATACAGTGGCAAGCATTCGTTAAACGTTGGCCTTGTCAATTGCCGAGTATCTTAGATCACTTTGGGTCATGGAGGCATGCACGAGTCGAGTTTCGTCGCCTCCTGCGTCGTGACAACGTTTCTGTCCGCGTACTGCCGCCTGCTGACGCCATTCCAAGCCAAGGTGCCTGGCGCAGACCACATCGTGTACCTCAACGTCAACGGCGCGTTTGAGTTCTGGAAGGACATCGACATCCCGCTGCTGCACGTGTTTGACCACCGCCACCCGCTGGTGTACCTGCCGTACCTGGCCGTCGTGGGCAACCTCGTGGCGAACGGGATGCCGCACATGGTGCTCATGGGGATCTCGCTCACGCTGCAGTTCCACCCGATGCTGCAAGGCTAAGCTGCTACTGCTGGTGGTGAAGGATTTAGAGATGGGGAAGTAGGGGGTATCGTACTTTTTTGGCCCACCGACTGTGCAAAAGTGTGTAGAACTCACCACACATATTAGATTTGGAGTTTTCTTTTTCTTTTTTTACTAGTTGTTTCTATGGCGAATGTCTATTTTCTTGCTTGTTGAAGAATGCTGAGCTCTAAAGTATATTGTTGGCCATAGGTCGCTTGACCAGTTCGTTCCGAAATGGACATTCTCAGTCCATTTCAGCGAAGGTAGTCACAGAAGACGCTGTTGTATCTCTCTACGCGCTTGCTCAGCTTCTTGAGCGCGCATGGCGTCTCGGTGGCGAGCGGCGGCGGTCTCTGCTACGACTGCGTCGAGGCTCGGAGCGGCGACCTCGATTATGACTTGCACCATCTCGTTCGCGCCGCGATACAACGGGACTTCCATTTCTGTCCCCACGGGATCGACTGCTGCGTCGCTCTGGCGACCGCGAGCGGCTTGAAGAACGGTGTCCGCGTCGATTCACTGGTGAGCGAGAACGAGATCCACGACCTCGGGATCGAGACTGACGTTTCGAGTCGTGCGACGATTGAACGCGGTCCGATCTTCCCTTTCTTGATGACGAGGATCGGCTCCGCTTATGATAAACGTTTCCATCGCGTTCTCGACCGTTGTCTCTTGATCTCGATGGGCTCCTTGACGACCAGGAGCGTCCACGACCACGAGGGGGTGAACATTCACGACGATCTCCCTTCCACTCGTCCCGATGTCTTCTCGAATGCGCCTTGTCGTCGTCACTCCCTGGTGGTGAAGGAGAACGCGACCGCGTTCGCTCTTTCTTGTTGACATCACGGTGATCGTCGGATCGACGATGGCGCTTGGACTCTTTCTCTTCGTCTTCATCCTCACTAGAGTCGCTACTTTCATCGTGGCGTCTACGCGATCTCTCGCGCCGCTTTTTCTCTTTCTTGGCCCTGCGTTTCTCCTTTTTCGCCTTCTTCTTGGCCTTGCGTTCGGCTTTACGCTTCGCCTTCCGCTGCTTACCATCATCATCGTCATCATCAGAACGACCGTCATCATGCAACTCGCCACAGTCCTCAATCACGACAGATTGCATGGGCGCTGGGCGGTTGTTCGCGACCGTCTCGACGTTTTCCATCTTCCGCACGACGTCCATTCCCGACACGACTTCGCCAAACACGACATGCTTGCCGTCTAAATGCGGTGTCGGCACCGTCGTGATGAAGAATTGGCTCCCGTTCGTGTTCGGACCAGCGTTCGCCATGGAAAGAAGCCCCGCCTTGGTGTGGCGATACCGGAAGCTTTCATCGCGGAACCTTAGAGCATGGCAGGTAATGCGTATTAGAGAAGACCAGTGGAGATTTAAAGAGCACAGACGCAGCATGGAGATGAGGCACGTACCGGTCGCCATAAATGGACTCGCCGCCCGTGCCATTTTGCTTGGAGAAATCCCCACCCTGGAGCATAAAGCCCTTGATGATGCGGTGGAAGATGATCCCTGTGGTAGCATATAATCGCAAAGGTAAATCCTCCTGCCTCTTTGTCTTCTAAACGTGGAGTGGGCCCATAGCGGCGTACCTTTGTAGCGCAGTGGCTTCCCGGTGGTCTTGCCGATGCCCTTCTCGCCAGTGCACAGCGCGCTATTCCACCACATCAAACAACGCCAAGCAAAACAGTGAGTGCAACCACGCCACGTAACGTCAGTCACCCTTAGATGCGTGTTGCCATTTCAAACAGGAGCGCGCACACGCACCGAAAGTTCTCGGTCGTCTTGGGGATGCCATCGAAGAGCCTGAACACGATGCGACCGGTGCGCGATCCACCGATCGAGATGTCTGTTTTCAATCATTGAGGCACGCACGTTTACACACACACACACGAGGGTCAGCAAAGATCAACGGCCGCGAGGATGACTTAGAGAGAGTCACGCGCGTACCGAAAAAGACACGCTTCGCATCGCTTGGCGCCATTTCCGACCCTGATGGCAGCAATCTTTTTGAGTGTTTCCTTTTCAGCACAATTGCACGTTGGTTCTTTTCATTTCCACTCTATCCAACGTTTGATTGCTGTTTGTTTGTTGGACTCTCCGAATAAAACATATGGTCTCTCTAACCAAGAGAATCTTCATCGGTTTTTGTATTCGATTGCCATTGGTAGGTTTTTGTATACGAGCATGAACAGTACTGACAGCATCCCTTCCTTTTTTTTTCTGGAGTGAGTGGATCAAGCCAAACAGAGAACTGCGCTCCAAGAAGAGGAAGCAACAGGTCCGTCCATCCATCAGCAGCATGTCGCTCTCTCTGGACCAGTCCCCCGACGCCGAGTTCCTGCGCTTCATCGCGCGCTTCGCGGGCGTGAGCACCGGCTCGGCGTCCTCGGGTCCGATCCGCGTGCGCCTCGGCAAGACCAACGAGCTCTACCAGGTGAACACGATCGCCAAGCACTTTGCGCGCCAGGCCGACCGCGAAGCCGAATTGTGCGGCGCCGACGCGTTCGAGAAGGCGCAGATCTCCATGTGGCTCGACTTCGCGTCCGGCATCGCCAAGTGCCCTCCACAGGCGTCAGCCACGCACTGGAAGGTGCTCGAGACCACGCTGCAGAGCAAGACGTACTTTGCCGCGAACCGCGTCACGCTCGCCGACGGCGCGCTCTTCTGGGTGCTCTACGATGCGGTGCGCAAGTTCACGGCCGCGCAGCAGACCGAGTACGCGAACCTCGTGCGCTGGTTCGATCAGATTCAACACACGGTCGGCGTGCGCGGATTTCGAGACCTCGAAGTCGTGGACCTCGGACGCAAGCAGTACGCCCTCACCGTCTAAGAAGCCGCGCTTGGAAGAAAGAAGGAGCGAAGGATAGCAGTAGTGGCGGCATGCGAAGGCTCGTCGCGTTTGTGGCGGGTCGAGCAGCTACCATATAGTGGGCAATTTACGCACAGGAGGATGAGGTGTGGTTGATTGCCGAGTGAATAAATGAATACATGAGTACTGTGTATGCGAGATGGAGATTATATTGCTGAGCGGAACGTGGCTGCGTTTCGACCTAAATCCTGCTCGTATGTGTGCATGCAGCCACTTTACTGTCGTTACCACCTGCGTGAAATAACTGCAGCAGCTTTTTTCGAGCTGGCGTCTCCAGAAATATACACGAGTGCCAACTTCTTCATCGTCTACTCGACCAAGCACACTGCAGCACGGGTAGTTTCTCAGCAGATTGATCTGCCTTCAAGTGATGCCGCGTTTCGATCGCGGCCCTGAGCAGCCTGCGACGCTCAGCCCGACGAGGAAAGTGCGCGAAGAGGAAGAGTCGCGCGCGAGTCATGTCGAGATCGCCTGGTCGCTGCCGCCCATTACAGGCATCCCACCCGCTGCACGTGGCGGCCACACAGCAGCGCTAGCTGACACGCATTTGCTGATCTTTGGGGGTCACTACTTTGGCGGTGATGGCACGTTCATGTACCTGAACGACCTGCATCGCCTGGACCTCAACACCTCGACATGGTACGAGATCGTGTTCACCGAGAAAGACGCAGTGGTGCCCAAGCCCCGTTACAGCCACACTGCTCTGCTCATGCATGGCAACTCTCGCGTGTTTGTTTTTGGCGGTCGCGGTGTTGCAGCTCAAGTATTTCGCGACATGTTCTACTTCGACTTGAGTGCAATGGTGTGGTTCCGTGTGCAGTGGACAACCGACTGTCCACTAGCGCGGTTCGGCCACAGCGCGACCTCCGTCGACGACGTCCGAATGGTGCTCTTCGGTGGCTGGGATGGCAAGAAGTCCATGAACGACCTCTGGATCTTTGACACCAACACGTTCACATGGACAAAGCCGAAGTGCGCTGGGAAACCTCCCACCTCTCGACACAACCACTCCATGGTCGCGATCTCGCGTGAGACGCTGCTCGTCTATGGTGGATACACCGTGCTGATGCCCGACGTGCCACTGCCCGTGTACAACAAGGATGTATACCTCCTGGACACCATGACGCTTACATG
This sequence comes from Globisporangium splendens, assembly GCA_006386115.1. Taxonomy (NCBI): domain Eukaryota; phylum Oomycota; class Peronosporomycetes; order Pythiales; family Pythiaceae; genus Globisporangium; species Globisporangium splendens. The sequence continues at coordinate 46,809 of VFIW01000063.1, read as the reverse complement.
GAGTCGTCCACGGCTTATCGGCGAGTATCCACTTGGTACTTTCGGTCAGAGCGTAAACATACACGACGAACTCGGGTTCGTGTTTGGTGGCTGGTCCGGCACCGAGCGCTCGCCTCTGTACATGGGTGACAAGCAAGTGAAGGAGTTGGTGGCCATGGACGCGCGCGAAGAGCGTCTCGCGAGTGGCGGCGTCCACGAAAACGACCCTGGAGAACGCAACAATCGACGTCGCGATCGCACGCTGCACTGGAAACGCGCGTCTTCGTACGCGCATGTGCTCGACGTGAACCGCATGCAGTGGTTCACGCCCGTGAGCCACGGCGTCTCGGTCGCCAACCGCTACAGCCACACGTGCACGCTCGTGGGGTCCCACGTGTTCCTCTTTGGCGGCTGGGACGGCAATCGCGCACTGAGCCAACTGGTCGTCGGCGAACTCCGCATTTAAGAAAAGGAAAGGCAAACTGCAAGTTGAAGTGACCATCACTCGGATGCGCCATTCCGCATTTTGCTTGACTGTCAATTCCGCATTTTCCTTTTTTTCCTTTCATCTTGCTTTGTGCGTGCGTACTAATGCCACGCACTCTCTATTCTAATCTTGCGATGGCTTCCGTAAGCTCATGGACGAAGATGTCGAGTGCCTTGGCGCCGTGCACGACGTTGTCGCGCGTGCGGATGTTCACCTGCTGCGACGCCTGCTCCTTGTCGCCGACCACGACGATGTAGTTGTACCCAGCGAGCTGCGCGTCACGGATGCGCTTGTTGAGCGTCTTGCTTGAGTCTTGCACGTCCACGAACACGCGCGCATCTGTTTCCAGAGTCTGTGCGACCTGCTTGGCGTACGCGCGATGCGTCTCGGACACGGGCAGCACAGCCACCTGGCGAGGACTGAGCCACAGCGGCCACTTGCCGCCTGTGTGCTCGATCAAGATCGCCATCATGCGCTCGATCGAGCCCAGTACGGCGCGATGGATGATGATCGGCGTGTGCGCCTGGCCATCGGCGCCGTCGTAGGTCAGCTCAAAGTTCTTGGGCAGTTGGAAATCCAACTGGATCGTGCCGCACTGGTGCTGTCGCTGTAGTGCATCCGTGACCACGATATCGATCTTTGGACCGTAGAACGCGCCATCGCCTTCGTTCACGTCCCACGGCTCACCAAAGTCATCGAGCGCCTTGCGCAATTGTGCTTCAGCATCGTCCCAGACCGCGAGCTCGCCCATGAAGTTCTCCGGTCGTGTCGACAAACGCAACTGGAACGTGAACCCAAACACGCCGTACACGTGCTGGATGAACTGCAAACACGACGCAATTTCCTGTTGCACCTGGTCTGACGTGCAAAAGATATGCGCATCGTCCTGGTGGAACCGCCGCACGCGCGTGAGTCCTGTGAGCGCACCGGATGCTTCGTTGCGGTGCAATGCTGAGAAATCCGCGAGTCGCACAGGCAATTCGCGGTACGAGTACTTTCTGGCCTCACGGAAAAGGATGCAGTGGCCAGGGCAATTCATGGGCTTGAGACCGAATTGATCATATTCCGGCTCGCTGTCATGGTGATGGTCGTGAGCGCCGTCAGCGTCCGTCTCGCTGTGAACGTGTTCGTGGCAATGCGTGACAGCGCCGTTGCTTGTGTCGGCGATGCCCTGCGTGACCATAAACATGTCTTCGTGGTAGTTCTTCAAGTGACCCGAAGTGGCCCAAAGGTCCTTCTTGAAGATCAGCGGCGTGATCACCTCGTCGTAGCCGCGCTTGCGGTACTCTTCTCGGATAAAGTTTGCGAGCGTGTTGAAGATGCGCGTGCCATGCGGGAGAAAGAACGACGATCCGGGACTCAGTGGGTGGAACATGAATAATTGCTGTGCCTTGCCGATCAAGCGATGGTCGCGCTTCTTGGCCTCTTCCTGGAGATGCTGCCACTCCTTGAGCAGCGTGTTGTTCGGGAACGAAATGCCGTACACACGTTGCAGCAACTCCCGGTCCTCCCAGTGCGACGCGCCACACCGCGTGATCGCAAACGACGACAAGAGACCTGTGATAACAGCCAAAGCACACGACATAGACATCTTCAATGTTAGCAACGCAATGTACACCACCGAGATATCACCACTAATATGCAACACTGTCATGCATGCATGTACGTCCAAGTGTAGCTCATGCTTCACTCAGTGCGAGAGTGGCGAGTCGTTCTTTAGACGAGATTTTCTATTGGACGCTAACATGAGCCAGAAGCAGCGAGTAGAGCTCTCACGTTGCCTCTAGCTCGCTTACCCTTTATTGTGGGGTAGATCGTCCAATTTACACGTATGCATTCATACAGAGCCAAAAAAATGCACGCAGAGCGTACCAGTATGAGGCACATGCGGACCGCGACAGAGATCGATCAGTGGTCCGCATCGGTACAACGAGATCTTTTCGTGCGCTGGGATCTTCTCGAGCATCTGGCGCTTGAACTCCGAGTAGCCAAACAACTCGCGCGCAAAGTCACGGGTCACGTCCATGCGCTCAAACGGTTGGCGCTGCTTCACGATCGTCTTGATCTTCTTGCTGAGCTCCTCAAAGTCCATCTCAGAGACCGTGCGTCCGTCTTCGAGGAACATCTCGTAGAAGAAGCCGCCTTCTTTCAACGCCGGTCCATCAGTTAGTCGAATCTGCTCACGGAACTTTTCCTCAAGCGCCTGCACAAGTTGTTTGATCATGCGAGCACAAGTAGCAAATGAGTCTCAACTGCAACAATGAGCAGCAAAACCATGTGAAAAAGATGCCCGTACCTGCCCCAGAACGTGCGCCGATGAGTGCCAGAACACTTTCTTGCCTTCATCCTTCGAGAAGCTACACAACAAAGACAAAGTCAAGAGGCATTCCCTTATTACCCAGCAACAAACGCGTTCAATCACGACCATCGCCTCGTACGTACTCGAGCAGCTGCAGCGAGCAGGAGCTCCCCAACGGCGCGCGAAGGTCGACTACGTGGTTGCCGTCAATTTGGGCTGCGAGCGCCTGGATCTTGGCCACACCGGCGTCTGTCATCTGCTTCAAGATGTCGATCGACGTCGAGACGCCTTTGACGCCGTGGAACGTGTACGTCTTTGGTTCTTCATCGAGTTGCACGATAACTTCGATCGGAACCGCCGCTTCCTGCGCGCGCGCGATCTGCTCGCCGAGCACCACTTGCTGACGCTGATACTCCTGCTCCCATTGCGCGATGCGGGTGTCGCGGATCGTGACGCTCGCAAACCCGCGCAGTGGCACAACCTTGCGAGGTTGAAGCGCAAGCGCATGGCCGTTGACCAGCGACGCCGCACTGCGCCGACGCAACCACACGCAGGAGTGGCGCAACATCCTTCCTGCTTGGTTCTTTTCGTTGTCCCAAATGCGATGCGTGTGGATGTGGCGATCGACAGCATATTGTAATAAGTTAACTCAACATCCACTGACGTTTCTTTGAAGACCTAAAGTAACCAACGTTGGTTATTTGTGGTTTTAGAAAAACAACACAAAATGGCGCGACATCAGATGACTGTGAGAGACGCCAGACTAAAGAACCATCACCATGAGCTCGGACGAAGGCGACACCCCCGTGAAGCTCTACAACCCGCTCGAGCGCAACCGCAAGCGCCAGCACTTTGGTACAGACCCGTTGCTCTATTCGCTCTCTATGCGTGGGTGTGTACATGTGGCGGTCATGGCGCCATCGTGCCATACTCTTGACTAAAGCATGCGTGCGATGATGTGTGGCGTGCAGTGAGCATTGACTCGTCTTCGTCGGAAGAAGACGACGACTCGTCCATCTATGAGGAGTCTCTGCTGGTGCCCAAGCGCCGACGGAGCTTGCGCGGCAGAAGTCGACGCAGTTCCATGTCGCCATCCGCAGCGGCTCGTACAGGTGAATAGAGAGAATGCTTCACCATACTTGTGGAACGTAACGTTTAGTCTCACGAGGGCAATAATGTGGATAGTGAACCTGGATAGCGATGATGAAGGCGAAGAAAAGGTCGAGACGCTGGAAGACCTGATGACCGACGCAGAGCGCGAAGCCGCGCGGCAGAGCGAACTCCAGATCGAGCGCGAGATCGCGCAGCGGATCGCACAGGACGAAGTGCTGAACAAGACGCGCGAGATCATGAAGTACGAGTCTTATGCTACTCGTTCAGGATGCGCATTTTGCTTGTCTTTATGAAATGTTGGTCCAATGATGTGCTTTGTGTATAGCAAAATCACATCAGCGCAGCGCCAGATGAATCACGACAGCGGGTCGGCTCGTGAGGTCATCTCGCTGGACTCGGACGAAGACGACGACGACGATTTTCAGATCATCTCGCAACCAACCAAGCATGGTGCAGCAAAGGGTGCATCCCATTCAGAGCCTTCGCGGCAATCCCATCAACAGCCGCCCGCTGACAAAGGCGAGCGCATTGTGCTGCAAATTCGCTCGAATGGCGAACGCACCGACGAAGTCCCGATCCACATGGTGCGTACTTGTATTGAAGGCTCGCTGTTACGCGAACAAATGCCTCTCTGGTTTATGCTAACGCGGCTATTGCCGTTCTTTTGATTCCGTGTCCAGAACGAGCCGTTTGATGTATTGTATAAAAACTTTGGCGACCTTCTCGGACTTCCACGGACTGCAGTCAAGATGTCGCTCGACGGCGACGCGCTTCCAGTCTTTTCGACACCGTCGGCGTTGGATCTCGAATCGGGTGACCTGATTGACGCAAAAGTCGACTTCTCGCGGCAGAACACGGCCGACATCAAGACGTTTGTGCGCTTGAAACTCATTGCCCAGGGAAAGCGACCTGAGATCTTCAAGATCGATGCGGTACGTATCTGTTGTATCTTACGAATTTGTTGTTCTCATCTCTTTTCACGGTCTAAGGCATGTGTTCGCTGCTTTATTTTGGAAGAACTCAACGTTGGAGAAACTGCATTCGGGTTTTTGCAAGAAGCACAACATTGCGTTTACAGAGGACGTCGTGCTGAGTGCCCTGGGAGTGACGTTGCGCCTGAACCAGACTATCGAGTCGTATGGACTGCGGGACGACGACGAGATCCAAGTAGAGATAGAAAGCGCAGTCGACCCATCCGCGATCGCGCTGCAACTGCGGTTTAGCGACGGCACTACGGAGACCCATCATGTCATCCCGGTACGCTTCGTATTTCCTTCATCTCAACTTTGTGGTTGAAGAATATCGCTAAAAGTAACTTTCTGATTAATATGTGCATTGTCTACAGAGCGCCAAAGTGCAGACGCTGGTGGAGACTATAGCACAGCTCCGGAATACAAAAGCAAAGAACGTGTCGCTGCGCATGGACGGCGAAGCGATGGCTCCAGCAAAGTCATTTCAGGTAAAAGCTGAACTCATTCTCCATAATTCATCAGCAATATGCCCGTGCAAACAGCAACGTGACACTAATGGTCGTCTCTCTTGTGGCAATCCAGTATTACGATTTAGAAGGAGGGGAGCTAGTTGAAGTCAAGATCACAGCATCCTGATGAACAGTGGGTGCAGCGATAAAAAGAAGGGTTTTGCTGCTTCCGTCCATCATACACAGATCGAGTTATTTGTTTCATGCTAGTGGCACCTTTTTGCATTATTGGGTTGCTGCTAACACCAATGTAAGCTATTACCTCTCCTGCTTTTGCTGGTGCTGTTTGTTGTCTTGAAGTAGTTCGTGGCGCCGTTACTGCTCTGGGCTTGCGTCGGATCGCTTGAGCCACGAGATGAAGTAGACGCATCCAAAGCCGACGAGGTGCGCGAAGAGCAGGCCTCCGTACCAGAGCGGTGCCCACGGGGTGTTGACTTCCAGGAACGGGTACGGCCAGAAGCCCTTGGCGATCGTGCCATGCAGGATCCACGTGAACACGGAGTACACCGACGGCCACGCGATCAGGAGCGGCAGCGCGTGCAGCGACACCTGGTGCTGCGTGCTCAGGAAGTCGATCTGCAGGATCACGAGGTTGATCCCGTGCTGCGAATAGCTCACCCAGTTGAGGATCTTCTCTGGGTAGTGCATCTTGACCGCGTACGGGTACAAGATGGTCCACACGACGACACTGATCAGGATGGACGTCGCAAGGCACATGTCCAGCACGAGCTCCAGTCGGGTCGGTCCTCCGCGGCGGCGAAGGCGGTACGGGAGCACAGGATTTGTCGGAGACACTGGGTCACGCAGGAAGCTCGTGCTCTCATCCAACAGCTCCGTGTATCCATGTCTCGTGATACGCGCTTGCCGTTTGTGCACTTGGAATGTCTGCCACGCCGCGATCGTAAAGTACACGCCCTGCGCGATAAAGTTCCACGACGTGTAGAAGATCATGCAGAGCAGTCGCGTGCGGAACATGTCGTAGACCTGCACGACCACGTAGAAGAGCACGGCGGCGACGCGGAAGTAGAGCAATCCGTCCACAGAAAGAAAAGATCGCGGCTGCGTGAGCGGCGAGATGGTCGCATGCGCAGATCGCGGCGACGACGTCGTGAGCACGCGACCACGACGATACATGAGCCACAGTGACGTGCCCAGCGCCGCGACGATCTCCACGGCGCAGACGAGCGTCTCCCACGAGATCGTGAAGCCATCGGTAGTCAGGAGCGCATCGGCAGCAGACGGAGCGCGTGCCACTTGAGGTTGAGCCATTTTGAAGCTTGGGCTCTTCTTTCGCTTCCTGAGAGAGAAAGATGAAGAAAAGCCGGCAAAGATGGCAATCAGCATCTATTTTCAGGCAATAAAATGTTTTCAAGAACATTGTAAATGTTTTGATTGGTTGAAAAGTAGACATGTGAGTGATGGTGATTGATGTGAGCCATTTGTGAGTGATGGTCTTTGTCAATCAACCCTCTTGTCACCCACAGCGTTTGGAAACGAAGAGCTCATTTGAAGATTGGATTGCTCACGATCAAGCGCTTTGCACCACAAGAGCAGCAACGCAGCAACAAGACAGAGAGAGAGGCAGATGGCTGGTACTGCTGAAAACCTCGTTGACATTGGCGCGAACCTGACGAACCGCAGGTTCCAGAAGGACCTGCCGGAAGTGCTGCGTCGCGCCGACGAAGCCAGCGTCTCCACGATCCTCATCACGGGCACGAGCATGCGTGGCAGTAGAGAAGCCATTCAGTTGGCCACGCGTATGTACTCCAAGAGCAACGTGTCACTGTTCACGACGGTTGGTGTGCATCCGCACGATGCAAAGGATTTCGATGAGACGACGTCGATCAACGAGATGAGAGATATGATCGCTGCGAATCCAGGCACAGTCGTCGCCGTCGGTGAGTGTGGACTGGACTTCAATCGCGATTTCTCGCCGCGTGACATCCAGGAGCGAGTGTTCCGCACCCAAGTCGAGCTCGCATGTGAGTTGCAACTGCCGTTGTTCTTGCACGAGCGCGACGCGCACGCCGCGTTTGTATCCGTGTTGCAACCGTTTCTCGATACGAAGCGATTACCACCCGTTGTCGTACATTGCTTTACTGGCACGGAGAGTGAGCTACGAAAATACATCTCCATGGGCTTCTACATTGGCCTCACTGGCTTTGTGTGCATGGACTCGCGAGGTTTCAAGCTGCGAGGTATGGCGGCGACCATCCCGACAGATAAACTGATGATTGAGACCGACGCGCCGTTCATGTATCCGTACGGGAACAACGTGAAAATGCGCTGCGAACCCAAAGACCTCCGCGCTGTGGCACAGACGCTTGCAGCGTGCTACCGCGTGACGCCTGCTGAAATCGCGGCGAGTACCACGCGCAACGCTACGCGCTTTTTTCAATTGGAACAAATGCGCACTGCTCGTCAAGCATCGGCACCTGCGAATCCAAAACGCGCTCGGCCATTACGCAATCAGAGCCACAAGCACGGCAATGAAGCACTTCAAGAACAAAAAGATGCGGTGTTGCCGGTTGAAGAGCCTCGTCCAGACGAAGAAGGTGTAGCCGTGCTGGATGGTGGCAATGGCGAAGGTGGTGGTCAAGTGCTTCGGATCTCCGTTGGCTTGGCGTCGGTGTTTGGGATAGCCATTCGCGTACACTCGATCCGTGCGAACCGGAAGGTCCCAGGACTCCGAAACCAGCACGTGAGCACGATTCAGCTCGCCCGCGATCTCTCGCGCAGTAGTATGGAAGGCGCGCAGCTCAACTCGACAGAGATCAAGTACTCGGGATCCGGAGCGCTGTCGGCAGTTGATGGCGGTGAATTTGAGGCTAAATCAACAACGGGCGGCAGTGTGTCGCTCATGATCCAAGGATCCTTGCCGATCATGGCCTTTAGTGCGCACCCAGTGACGCTGAAGCTGAGTGGCGGTACACACGGGGGCTTTAGTCCGCCCGTTGATTTTGTGCAGATCCCATTGCAGATGTTGTTGTCGCGATTTGGCATTGAAACGACCTTGGAGACCAAGTCGCGTGGCTTCTTTGCGGGGGAGATCGGCGAAGTCACGTTTTCCGTGACGCCTGTCCAGGGCAAACCACTGGCGGCGATTGATTTGAGCGTCGCATCCAACGCTATTACGAAACTGTTTGCTCGCGTGACGGTGTTTGGAGCGAGTGCAGACGAAGTCATTGGTCAACAGTACGTCACGGCTTTGAAAAAGTCGCTGAAAGAAGCACTGCCGACACTCTCCAAGGACACGACCACCGAGTACGAGATCGTCATCGAGGTCGCGAAGAGTAAGTCGTCCAGAGCACGCCGACAAGACACCCGTGGACGAGGAAAAGGAGCCTCGAAAGCGCACGAGAAACCTGCGGTCGGAGTCTTGGTGGTCGTGGAGACCAGCACAGGAGGCATCCTGAGTGTGGACCTGTCGGGAAAAGATACTCCGGACTACATGGCGCTGGAAATCGGCAAGAAGGTAGGTCAGCTGATGGCAGACGGCGTGTGTGTGGACGAGCACCTCGCGGACAACGCGATCGTGTACATGGCGCTCGCAAACGGAACGTCTCGACTTCGAGTCCCCGCCAAGGCTGCGAGAAAGTCGCAGCATCTCGAGACCGCACTGGACATCGTGGCCCAGATCGCAGGCGCGAAAGTGCGGACAGTTGAAGAGGCCACCAGTGCTGTCGTAGAAGTCGACGGCATTGGGTTTATGCCTTAAGAGTTGGCTGTAGAACTAGGTGTGCAACCATGTCAGTCGCACTTCAGCATGACCAGGTTCGTCGTGCGTGTCAGATTGTTGTGCATTGCGATTGGTGCAAATGCATTGACACCATGATTTTAGCCAATAAATAATGCTATTCACTCAAATCAAAGTTTGATTGATCAAAATAAAAAGCATTTGGTTTATTAGCCAATAGAAAGATGAAAAATAGGGTCATATCCGAAGTGAGCTCATTGTGGTGGTGAGGAGGTGGCGCAAATGGCAATGAGGCGCACAATTGACGTGCGCATGCGCGCGTTGCCGCGTGCAGTCGCGCAGAACCAGAGCGCGCGTCGGACGCTCCGCAACTGGGCGAAGGACCGCGAGGGCGTGCAGTTCCACTTCAAGTGCACGCAGTGCGGCAAGTGCTGCACGGGCAAAGGCGGCCGAGTGCGCGTGAACGACCGCGAGATGGACGAGATCGCGCGCGTGACCGCCATGGCCACGGCAGACGCCAAGACGCAGTATCTGCGGTACTCCGAAGCGGAGAACCAGTGGTTCATCAAGCAGACGGCAGATGACACGCAGTGCGTGTTCTTGGAGGGCAAGAAGTGCTCCATCTACCAGGGTAGGAGGTTCATATGCACGCAGGCATTAGATTGCTAAGCTCATGACGCACTCATTGCTCTCATTGTGGCCATGAATAGCGCGTCCTACGCAGTGCCGGACATTCCCGTGGTGGCCGCAGAATCTGATCTCGGACTACGATTGGCACGTTGCAGCGCGGGACTGCGAAGGGATCATAACGACGACGACAACAGCCAACAACGCAGCAGCACTCAGCATTCCTCCATCGGCTACGTATTACTTCGACGAGATCCTTCCGGAAGCGATTGTGCATGATGTAAGGCATTCCGTGTAGCTCAGCAGTTGCTCCCACGCAATGTTGTGAACGTGACTCACGGCTGCGACTATGCATTGTTGTTGCATGCACCATAGATCCATCGCTCGGGCGAGAACTTCACGTACAACGAGCTGACCGAGATGATCGACGACCTTCAAGATGTGGATGAGAACTTTGTGCGTGAATACAAATCGGAGCTGACAGCGAAGTTCTCGAGGCGCATCGTGTACCGCGACGACGACGTGACGGTCATGGACACGTTTTTCGAGTCCGTGGCGCCAACGCGGTGCTTCTTCTTCAATGACCGCATCCATCTGATCCAAAGTGAAGTAGCACTCTCGCTGCAAAGTACTGTGGATGATCCGGATTTGGAACAGAGTGACGCACATGCGATCGACCGTGACACGCTCATGCTCGATGTGCACCGTGCGATGTGCATCCCGTTTGTGTGGAAGACTCACGGTGTCAACGCGCTCAATGTCGCGGTGCTTGGCTCTGGTGCTGCATCACTTCCGCTGTTTTTGCTGAAGCACATCGAGCAAATCGCGCGTATGGACGCAGTGGAGCCGAGCGCGACAGTGAACAGGATTGCTCGAAGGTTCTTTGGCCTCGAAGACGCTGAGGCATCGGACGCGAGACTGAACGTACATGAATCTATGGGAGAAGCCTTCATTGATGTCCAGAAGGAGCGGGGGACCATCACGTACGATATTGTTGCCATTGATGTCGAGTCGGGGGAGTGGGATGAGGGAATCAAGGCGCCCCCGTCTTCAATGCTTTTGCCAGAGTTCCTCACTTCGGTCAAGCAGCTTCTCGCCCCAAATGGCATTCTTGTCGTGAATGTGATCGCTGAAACGCCAGCATCATTGGAAGCCACAAAATCCGCGTTTCGAGAGGTGTTCGATAGCGTCAGCAGCAAGCGAGCCGTTGTACAGCTCCCTAGCAACGCGGTGTTCTATTTATTCAACGACGGAGAACCTCAGCAGCTTCGCTCTGCCACTTGCTTCACGGACAAGAAACAGCTACTCGAGTCGCTGTCCAAGGATGCGTTCCAAATGCAGAGAGTCCAATCCCCCGCTCTGCTTCAATCGATTGCATCCGACGTCCAAACATTTTAGAGCAGCAGCGTTTTCGGAATCGCAATGGAAGACTTTGGCAAACAATTGAAAGTAGAACCGCTTGGAATCATTTTGCCTGGTGTGGCGCATACGATCCGGTCTCTTTGTGCTCATCTTGCTCTTCAGGTCGCTGCTTGAATCGATAGATCAGTATCTTGTTGTGGCGATCTCCTGTGGCGACCAAGGTGCAGTGGGTCTGAGCTTTCTTCAGGCATCGTTTGGTCACTGCAATTGAATTGAACACCAAAGATGCTTCGCTCTTGTGCTGCGTCAACGAGATCGGCTGGCAGCAATTCTCTCCTGTACTCAGTGAGACGATAGAAACGCAGTTGCTCATCAAAAGGAACATGAAGTGCGCACGACTTGGCTCAGCGCTGCGTCTCGGGTGCATTGTAGTGAGGGCAAACCTTGGCAGTGTAGTCCCCGCCAAATCCACTTGAAGATGCACAGAAGCCACTTGGATTTCCTTCTCTACACCATCGAGTAGCAACTGCACAAACTGAAGCTTCCCTGCAGGTGCAGAAGGTTTCTTGCTGGTGCTCGTGGCAAGTTCATGATACACCATCAGCACAATGCGGGTCTCGTCGGCCGTCATAGCAATCTGTAGAATTTCGCCAGGTTTTGTGCGAGTTGCGCCAATTGTAGCTGGGTGACCCGTGCTTCCCATGTCTGTTGCGGTGGTCATGCGAAGATCAAGACTATACTTTTTGCGAGGTGTGGACCATCCAAAGCCCGAAAAGTGGCTACGATCGTAGGTCCACAGCAAAATTGTTGCGTCACTGTCAATGCTCAAGACCTGGAATGCTGCTGTGGATGTAACATTTCTTTTGCTGTGGAGACAGGCAACGAAGAGCACTGGATGCTTGTGCGCGCAGAAAAACTCGCGGCGAATCGCACTCGTTTCCAGCTTTGTGTCGGAGAGATGATCGGGAGACGGCGCGTCAAACTTCGCCTCGATTGAACCAGTGACCTCTGCACTGAGGTGCCAATTGGACTTCAGAATGCCACCATTCGACGCGCCGCAGAGTATGCTGGCTGGATCTCCCAAAAGCGTCGTCGATGTGAAAAAGCCAGTTGATATAAACTGCGCGACAGTGGGAGGATCTCTCTTTGAATAGGTTGTAGAGCTGGATGGTGTGATCAGCTGTTTGACTTCTGTTGGCAAGGCTGGCATCGCGAGTGTAGACATCGGGTTCAACTCGACGAGGAGCTCCAGTGGCAACGGTTTCCATTTTGACTGAGCATCGCCAGAAAAATACGCCATCGAGAAACACTCGTTGGAGTGACTGGCATCACATTTGGGTGCGAGTACCCTGTTGACGCTCCAGACTTGAACAGCGTGAAGCTGATTGAGCGAGATAATCCGAGTCTTGCTTGCGGAAATGCAAATCCGAGTGATTCTAGTCATGGGTGCCTTCGGACCTGGCACATGGCTTCGAGTCACCAGCAATGGCGTTGTGTGGAAATCCCAGAGCAATATCTCGCTGGCGGTAGTACCGGCAGCAAGCACACCAGCGTCATCGGAGATTTCGATGCACGAGCAATGAGCAAAATGCGGCGGGACCAAACATGTCCGATTGATTTCAACGAGCGTTTGCTGCCAAAAATTCTTCTCTTTTAAGACTCGTGGGGTAGTGCTTGCACTGTTGCTTGTCGTCGCAGTAGCTAGCGGAAGAACTGTTGTCTCCAACAAGTCGCGCGGTTCCCGTACACTGTTGCTCTGGTCGCTGGTTTCAGACGTGTCTTTCGTGGTGGAGGCAGCAGCGTTCGCTGTTGATGTCGCTGTAGCTTTGTCTTTCGATTTTGAGGACGAGAAGAATCCGAATCTCGTTTTCTTTGGCGATGCATTTGCGCTGCTGCTGCTCGCGTTGTTGGACTCGCTGATAGACGCTTTCGCTGGAGCAGCTCGTTTCGGTAGCGCGCTACGGAATAGAAACTGCATCGACCGGTTTTTGCTGGGAGATGCCAATCGGCGATTACGAAGAGCACGCAGCTGATCATAAACAGAGCCAAACAGTGGGGACGCTACAGGTATGCCGTTGCCGACGTCTTTTAATGTTGTTGCTCTCGGAGTGCTGGATGACTTTGAGCCCATAGAAGGCGTTGCGTTGGTGAAAAAACGTGGCTGAAGGCTTGACCGATTTTACCGCGTACACGATCGCAGCTGGACTGAAACTCGCTGTGAATGTCCACCGCTGCTTCGTGGACAACATCGTGCTACGAAGAGGACATGTTGGGAAAAGTGTAGAAATAGTCAGAGCACACAAGCAACATGCAGCACCAGTTCAAACAGCAGACACTTACAATTAAATCAGCGAGCAAGGGGCCTGCACACTTGGAGCGGATTTCAATGAGCTCTTCTTGCGCCACTGCTTCGTGCGTGGCTTGCCAGCGCTGAACTTCATGCTCCAGTAACTGTTGATCCGGCTCGGTCTCCGATTCGGTGATCGCAGTCTCCACCATCCCAAACACTATCTCTCGTATGAAATACACCATGCCGTACTTTGCTGGTGGATACGTTTCGATTCCCCATTTCCCATCGTACGCAACGGGTACCTGGAAAATGTGCAACGCGTCTGCCTCTTCCTTTCGCTTGGAGATAGATTTCTGGAGTTCTTCGATGCGTTTGTCGCCACTCTCGAGTATGTTTTGCGCTTCTCGTAATGCGTTTTCCATTTGCCGATGTGCTGACATCTGGTCGTTTCTTGCAGACTGAAGTTGGCCGACTTGAGCGCCACTTTGGTTCAGTGCCTCAAGGACGGAACTGAAATCCAAAGTCGGCGTAGGTTGATCAGCAGCAACTGCATTAGGCGGTTTGGTTTCTGATGGTGCGGACGTGAAGAACGTCTTGATTGCCCGCTGCTGGTTTGTTGATAAAATCTGAAGCGCGCGCTGCTTGCGCGTTCGAATGTCGATTGACTTCTGGTTCAAAATCTGTTTTTCTTTTTCAAATGAGAGCAGCCGGGCATTGAGGTTGTCTGCTGCGAGTTCGAAGTCGCGTTGTCTGCGCTGTTGTATCTCCTCCGTGATTGCATGGATCGAGTCGTGGTTGTCGAGGGAAGCCGCTCGGTCAGTTCGCTGTTGCTGTCGCGCGTGCGATTTTGCTACCACGCGAGCGATAAATCCCAAATCCACTTGCCCTTTTGCGAGCTCTGTCTCAAGCAAATGTGTTCTTTTGTGCACAACTTCATGGATTCGATACACTTCGGTGCGTATCTCTTCTTGCTGTTCCTCCTGCAAAACCTGGATTTGAGCGAGCACACGCATCTCCTGCGTGTCCACTTCGTCCAGTTTGGCGTGCAGTGCGTCTACCTCCTCGTTTTTGCGCAGAATCTCCTCAATACAGTATTCTCTCTCTTGCTCCCATTGCACCTGTTGAGACACAAGCTCTTCGTGCATCGCTTCTTCTTGCTCAAGCTGTATGTGATTGATTTCATTGACCAGTGAATGAGATATCGCCTCTGTTTCTTGCAATTCTCGGTCCAGAGACTCGAAATCCTGCATCAGCTTTTTGTAGTAGTTGTACGCATTGGGCTTACTTGGCCGCCTTGCCACGTGGTCAAAACGCTTCGGTGGCTGAGCTCTGGGGATTGAAGCGCGCTGCTCTCTTTCCTCCTCTTCGCCATCTTTCATTGCTTTTGCATGGCTAGCATGCCCGTCTCCCATGAAAAGACACAAGCGCACGAAACTAGTTCAACAGTCGGATGCTTTGATGCTATTTCAGTTGTGGTATCCATTTCTTTCGTCACTCATCCTCAAACTCGTAAAATTCTTGGTCTTCTTCATCTTCGCCATCCTCAAAATCCGCTTCATACTCACTCACTTGCAAGGATACTTGCTCACTGGCATTCAATTCAGTCGGCACGGCGACACCGCCTATAGTTGAATCTGCATCGAGTAGCGATGAAGACCCAAGATTCTGCAAATTGGCGTCGACTGAACCTTCCTCATCAGATATTGACGCACTCCTATTCTCACTGGCAGCATCGCTTGGCAGTGAAACAGGAGGCGGAGACTCATCGGGCTTCGCACGCTTCTAAGTCTTCGCGGAAGTCCTGAGGTTGTAATTCTGAATCGCCACCGACAAATTTGCGCTCTTCTTGCTCGTTCATTGAAACCATAACGCCATCGTTGAAAAACGCAGGGTCAGACGACGTATCGTTCGAAACTGGGACAGTGTTTGCCACAAAGTTGCTGCTCTCCCGAACGACAATATCTACGGGTGGAGACATATCATCATGCGTGCTGATGTCGAGCAGTTCAGCACCAGCTGATCCGAAAGATTGATTTACCGTAGTAATATTTGATGTTTTGTTGCTTTCCACTGGAACGGGATGAGAGATTTCGACTGCTATCGATTCCGCACATTTTGTTGGCGTCGATGATTTGCCCTCTAACGAATGCTCCTCTCCACACGATGGGTTTAGCAAAGCAACACTATCTCGGATTACTGCTGTGGTCTCGTCGCAGTTGGCAGGGTATAAAATACTGGAAGAGTCGGAGCTTACTTGCTGCGCCGCACCCTCATCCAACACAATGGGCACATCAACGATCAGATCGCCAGCCACAGAGGAACTTGGTTTGCTCAGTTCTTGCAGCTCAAATGAGACGGCGTCTGCGATAATCTCAGACTGTAAGTCATCAAGGCTTTTGCTGGTCGGTGCAGGAATAGTGTGGTTGTCCACCTTCTCTAACATAAAAATGCTGTTTTCTTCAGAATCGCAGCGTACATTCGTGTCCAGATCGTCTCCAGCTTGACATTCTGTTGCAGAGATGCTGCAAATCGTTGGATCTTGCAGACATCTTTCGTCTCTGGAACCAGCATCACCATCCTCACTAGATTCTGGCGAAATACCGGCATCCGTACTAGGTGTGCTGACACCATCTGCTTGCTCAAAATCATCCCTTACATCACATTCCAATTCCCATTCTGTGCCTTCATGCTGCCCAGTAGAAAGTCGCTCCTCTTCTGCACTTGGAGATGACAAATTATTCTGATTGCATTCATCGTGTTCATTGGAACTGTCTGGTGTTTGGCATTCTCGCAACAGTGCGAGGTCGTCATCATCAGAAATGAAATCAGGGTCGTAATCTGATCGGAAATTGCTGCAAACGCCGCTAAGGTCGTTGGAAAGCTGGTGCTGCTCGCTGTTGGTACTCTCGCCATCACATCCTTCTAGCAACCCAAAGATATGTGACTCGAGACTGCTCGCACTGCCAGCTTCGTCCAGGTTGGTGGGAACTTGGTGCTGCTCGCACTTGTAACTTTCGCTGCCATATCCTTCTAGTAGGTCAAGGATTTGCGTCTCGAGGCTGCTTGTGCCTCTCTTCATGCCAACTTCTTCAAGATCGGTGAATATTCCATACTTATTGTTCTCGGATCGGGAGATCCTGACACTCTCATCTGTCGCCAATGCTTCATCTGAGGACTCCGTCGGTCGCTGAGGCTTTACGAACAAACGAGTCGAGCGGTACGAAGCATTCGAAGCAACTCGGGGTGGTGGTTGAGGGCACCACACAGGACTTCCACCGAGAACCGAGTTCTCGTCGTGGGATTCCTCTAGAGCCGCTAACTCTTGCTGAAGCGCATGGAGCTGCGTGGAGAGCAGATTGCAGCCGACTGGAACAGCAGCCATCGTTCTCGCAAATGGGATTGTGTTTGCTTCCTCGTGGTCTCCATTGTCGATATGTGTTGGTTCCTGTGGAGGCGGATTCATCGTGGTGCTAACTCGAGGACTGCGAAACATGCTCCGAGTCTTGCGGACTGCAGGCAAGTAGATGTGGTCTCTCATTGCGTCTTTTGCTTGTGCCTTGCGGTTCTTCATGGCCAGCGATCTGCTGCTTTTCGCGTATACAGTGTTTACTAGATGCTTCCTCGTCGATGAGTCCCATTGACCGATGTGTTGCCACTTGCTCGTTGGTTTAGGCAAAGGAGACGCCAAAAGAGGAATGCGCTGGTACATCAAATGCCGCGCCTGAAATGGTCCGTCGTACTGGGATCGCGAAGCAAACAGTCCCCACGTTCTTGTCGTTTGCTTTGGTGGCTTCACTGGTGCAGTGGATGGCGGGAGCCGCATTGTTGGGAGAATGTGCGTCAACACATCGTCGGGCTTGATGGATTTCCCCGTGAGGCGATACCACCGCCGACAACTGAACGCTGGAGGCTCCTGGGAATCTGAGACATCTCGTTCATCGGTATCTTTTTGCAGAGCTCTATCGTTGACGCTGTTTGCATTTACTAGCGAAGATGAGTCTTCCGCTGTTGATCGGGTTTCTTCATTTTCGGATACGACGACGTTATCTGTCCGTAAAGTTGACACTCGTTGCGTAGTCCAATCTGCTGCGCCATTTGCATCAATTTGATCAATCGGTCTGCCACTCATGAGACCACCTGGCAGAAGACTACAACAGACGCGCAACAAACTTTTATCGATGAACTGATGCGCCGAGCACTGACTATTCGACGGCACAATGAATATGCGTACCTCACAAGCGAGTGTGGATAAGCTCACGCACTGCTGGCATTCGACTCTTGTGGTTTTGTGGCTGACGCACTCCGCCACATAGTTGAGAGACTGCAAATAGCTCGGTCGTAGCGACAAATTCCATTCTTGCTCTCAATGCGGATGTGGTTGGCTATTCTTAACAAAGCATAAACAATTCACCTGCCTCGCTCAAGCCAAGATTGTACATGCACAAAATGTACCGCAAGGAGGTAGAAGGATCACAACGCTAGACTTTTATTTTCTTCATAGGATTTTAAATAACACCTTCCTGCATTCTTCTTCGTCACTAAGCGCCTTCAGCACAAGCAAGAGAGCGAGGGGCAAGCGAGGCGAGGAATGCAGACAGAGGCGAGAGGCTGACTTACGCACACTTGACGCAACGCCACTCACACATACACCTCTTCTTCGCCGCGGCTTTCGCGGAAGAAAGTCAACCGCACACATAGATCACCAGTTTTCACCTTGGTCTTGATGTGTTTCATCTGACCGTCCAGAGCAAAATCACTCGCCATAGCATAGTTGCATGCACCCAGGAGCTTAAAACTCGTACATTTCGCCATCGGAGAGAGTTCGGCCGTCACGAGGTGGTTCTCCTGTTCGCTTTTGCGCAGAAGACGACGAGGATGGCATCAACATGGACGAGTCCGACTTCAGCGAGCCCGTCTCACGGAACCGCGAATCATGGAAGTCAAACACCTCTGAGGATCGATTCGTAGCGCCAAAGTTGACTGTTCCCTGGCTGCTTATTGTTGATTGTGGATGATAGGAGGGAATTGCGCGCGGTGGTTGTGGTCGGTGCAGCGTGAAATCCACTGTCGCCATCGAAATATCGGAAAGACGGCCTTCGTCCAGCGTCTGCAGCGCCGCGTCTCCTCCAGTATGCGAACGATGGCGGTCGTATCCATCGTAGTCGTCAGCATGAATCGACGACAAGTCGGACTCTCGGTCGTCATAACTGTTCGAAGCAGGTCGACGATATGGCGCATAGTGCGACTCGGTGTTGAACCCAAGCGACGTGCCCATGGAGTTGTCGCTCTCAAAGGATTTAATGATCGCACTCGGGATCCGGAAATTGTCGACTTCTTGGTTGCGGTAGTCTGGGTTGCCGTATGCGGAATAAGGATCACCGCCGCTCATCACATGAGGTTGGTGGATTCCCTGGGATCGCTGCTGCAGGACCTGTACGTTCGCGACCGGGCTGTTGAACCCGTCATTTCCATACATCCTCGGCGACGACGCGCGGTTCGGGACAGACCCCGACGAAGACGCTGTCTTTGGCTGCGGTTGTCGGCTGCTCATCCGTTCATGGAACGCGAGCGCGCTGGCGCTTAGACCAGGCGGCTGATGGAATTCCGAGGCACCGCGAGAGTGCGCAGCAGCACTCCCGTACGTGTCCTTCCATTGGAACTCGGGCTCGGGATTCCAGTCCATTTTCGAATGGTTCTTTGTCGTGAGCGTCGGCACGAACGCTCCTCCGCTGCTTCGAAACATGTCGATGTCGCCCGCGTTCGGCGCTCTCCTGCGTTTACAAAACAAGATCCCAAGCACAAGCAGCAACACGAGGATGACGCCACCGACAATGAGTCCGATCACGAGCGCACTCGACGAGCTGCTCGACGAACTCGTAGTCGCCGAGTCCGCCGACGCGATCGTCGACGTCGTGAACGTGATGAAGTGGTAACTCGCGTTCAGCGGGTTCGCCGGCGGCAGAATAATGTGCGCAAACACGTTGTAGTCGCCGGCGCGGTCGAAGGCCAGTTTCTGGTGGAACGTCGCCGAATTGCCCGTGAAGTTCGACGTCTCCTGCGTCGTGATCTTGCGCGACGACCCGGTGCGGAACACGTCGCACACCGTCGTGCGCGAGCACGTGTGCACGTTCGCGTGGCCGATCTGGACTGGCAGCCCTGTGACCGGGTCTGGCACACTCGTGGTCAGCGCATGGAGATCAAACACGTTGTCGCCCAAATTGAGCGTCGCCGTGAACACGAACTCGATATCCTGGAGCGCCACGGCCTGCGTGCCCGTCGTCGACTGCGAGATCGTCATCGTCAGCGGACACTCGCCCCCCTCGCCCTGCACGCGCACGTACGCGAAGTCGAGGTTCTGGATGTCCATGCCCTGGTCCACCCAGTAGCAATACGTCGTCTTGCCGTCATACAAATAATCTGTCGTCGCATACAAGCACATGCACCGAGTAAGCACAAACCGCATTCAGCCGTATTATGCACGCAGAAAGAAACTCGTCGGGAACAAACCAGCCCATTCGCGCATTCATATAGAGAGCGTGCGGTTATCAAACCAGCCCACACGTACACACATGCATTCCCATATTCCCATATAGAGTGGCACTCGCATACAGTCATCACTACGTACCGTAGAGCGACGGAGCCGTGCCGGCCGCGCTGACGCTGGCCACCATACTGGCCGCCAACAAGAAGATCAGGAGCGCCACACGCGCCGCGCCGCCTCTCCGCACCACCATGCGGCAAAGTGCTGAATGAATGAATATGGATGATGCGGGGGAATTGCCGCACACCTGTGGTTCAACGAATGAATGAATGGAATGCGCGTTTCCTTCTTTTTCGAAAGCACAATCGCCGCGTTTGACTTGGAGTTTGTATACTCAATGGGGCGGGTCTCTGATCTGGGCTTTTACAGTACTGCAGGCACGACGATTGCGCCAGGCTGCGGAAATGAGGAAGTGCCGGAGAGACAGCGCCAAAGGGAGGGGGAGCACGAGTGACCTTTTTCTGTACGAGAGGCTCTTTCTCGACCTGCGATAACGAATCGAGTCAGCAAGAGGTCCATGCTGTTTGCATTCGCAAAGTCGGCTGAAAAGTCTCTTTATACAGGGGTTATGGAAATTAGAAAGGCATTGTTGGAGTCGCCTTGCAGAGCCAACTCTCTGGGCTAAAATGTGCAGAGAAACTGCACGAACGATGTATTACGCGCTCATACCGCATGCTAGAAGGAGATGTACGTACTATTTAGCACATCAGAGACGCATGGTATGGACATGAAAACCTACAAACGATGTGAATTGATCCGCCAAAGTCCGAGTTTACAATAGCGAAAGTGATGCAGTTGTAAAAACCTCTTTATCATTTGCGCGCGTTCAAAGTCGAGCAGTCAAAGAGCTTCGACAGGGATAGGGATCAATCACATCGGCTGGGTCGACGCTCTTATCTCAGTGCAAGATGCCTAATTGTTACCCTATTGCAAATAAACTATCATCATGTCGATCAGTGCAAATCAACCAGGCAGCCATGCCAAATCACAACTTGACGCATGTGTTTCGCATGCTTCTCCCCATTGTGGTTCTGTGTGCGAGTTTGCATGTGCCAATTGGGAGTCAACGCCCCCAGATGATGCTGTCACGGCTGCGCTGCGTGGTGTCAGAGGACCGTGCCACTCTGGGATATGAAAAGATCCGAGCAAGAAGAAAAGGCCTACGAAGAAGCAAGCACACCTTGTGAGCAACAGGTGCTGAATGAATACCCTGTGGGCGTACTGTATGATTACCCTACGAGCGTGCGACTTTTGCAATGCGCCACTTGCGAGTAACACTGTCCAGCGTATCACAATGCGTCGAGCAAGTGTGCGAGGACATACAGTAGATGCATGCGCTGCACCACACTATAAAAATGTATGCAACAGCAATGCAGTGTACAACACGGCAAGACATACGCCCAGAGAAAGTAGAAGCACCCACAGGCAGGTCTTTGAAGCTAAAGTAAGAGCTGCACACGGTGCAGACTTCAGTCAGGAGTGATGATGACTGAGATGCAAGGGAGAGTGCCTCAAAAACACATGTGACGGTGGACCAATTGCAAGCGTCTTCATGCGCAAGCATAAGGTGGGCTACACCATTCATGGTAGGACTACCTGGACTACAAAAGTCGATAGCAGCCAAAATTCGCCAACTCGCCTCAAAATGCCCCTCTGATCCATTTGCCACCTTCGCTGCTGCAGGCAGCAACTGCAGTATTGATGCCGTCGCTGAATGGACAAGCGCCGCACGCGCAGCAACAAGACAAGCGGGAGCTCATTCGCCGCTATGGGAGCGTGGCCGCGGGCGTGCTGCTCATGATCGCTGTGGGCTCCAACCACGCGATCTCGGCGTGGAACGCGCAGCTCAAGGCGGAGCTCAACTACTCGCAGGCTGAGATCTCCATGGTGTGCTCCATGGCGTCCTTCGGGGCGTACTTCTCTGTCTCGCCTGGCTACGTCTTCGACCACATCGGCGCGCACAAGAGCGTGCTACTGGGTGCCCTCCTGCTGTGCTCGATCTTCCTCGGTCTATACACGGGGATCGTCGAGTATCCGCGATTGATGCATCCATTGGGAGTGGGGATCGCGTTTGCGATTATGGGCCAAGCCACGAACTTCGGCGTGTTTGCTGCGCTTGGTCCAAATGAAGGGCTCTTTGGCGACAGGAATCGTGGCAAGATCATGGCGCTGCAGCTTGCGGCGTTCAGCGCTGGTGGCGCGCTCTTTGCGCTGGTCTACAACCTCTACTTTGATCAGAACGTGCCGGGGTATTTCCAGTTTATGGCCATGCTGATGCTCGTCGTGTTCCTGTTTTCATGGTGCGCGTTGTATCGAGATCCAGCGTACGAAGGCGACTCAACAGAAGGAATCCACAAGTCGGCAATGGATGAGTTTATGCCGCCCAAGAGCGATGATGATGACGACGACGAAACAGAAGACAAACTGGAAGAGGGCCAACCTCGTCCCATTGCGCACTCCACGGCTGACATCACTGGGAAAGTGCTTCTCATGGACTCCAGGTTCTGGCTGCTCTTCTCGACGGTATTTATCCTCGTGGGCTCGTCGCTCTTCGTGATGGCGAACATTGCGTTCATCGTGGAATCCCTCGGCGGACCAATGGAGCAGGTGCCGATCATGGTGGCGCTGTTCTCGGTCGGCAACTGCTGCGGTCGGCTCGTCGGTGGCATCGTCTCGGACCACGTGCTAGCGCGATGTCCACGTGTCTACTTTGTGAGTCTGGCGTCCGTCCTCGTCGCATGCATCCACACACTCTTCCTGGTGCTGCCCGCGGCGTACCTCGTGGTGCCGATCACGATGTCGGGCATCGCTGACGGCGTCATGTTTGCGGCGTTCCCCGTACTCACGCGCGAGACGTTTGGTGCGCGCCACTTTGGCAAGAACTTCGGCATGATGAGCGTCGCGAACGCGATCGGCTTCCCGCTGTTCTACAACCCGCTCGGCTCGTTCTTCTATCGTCTGTCGTCCACGTCCGTGGACAGCGTGGAGAAGTGCTTTGGTCCGCAGTGCTTCCGCCCCGTGTTCCTGCTCGTCGTGGGCCTCAGTTGCGTCGCCTTCGCAGCGAGTCTCAAGTTTGCTGCGCATCAAAAGTACGCGCCATTGCGTTAATGAATGGATGGAAATGAGTGAGTGAACCCATAGAGAAACAATGGAATGCATCTGTTAGTCTAAGGTCGTGTCATGTTCAATCGGTTGTACCCATTTGCCATGTGCTGCTTCAGTAATTCTTGGGTCATAAACGTTTCACAACAATTTCAACCAGTTGCACCCCAAAACACATATTTGTAGCCAATGATTCTTTCCCTCGTTTAACAATCACTCCGAAAAGCTAATGATGGATCATCAAAACGACCATCATTCTTGTGATCGGAAACTGTCATAGAGGCTCAGCCAACAGTCAAACCAAACGGTGGACATCACACAAGAAGCACGAGCACCGCGCGCGCCGAGGATGCAGCGCTACGAGATGCGGCGGCTCTGCAGTCTGCTCGCGGGCGTGGTCGTCATGATCGGCGTCGGCTCGCTGTACGCGCTCTCCGCCTGGAACGCGCAGCTCAAGGACCTTCTGCAGTACTCGCAGGCGGGCATCGCGACGGTGTCGTCCATGGCGATGCTCGGCTCGTACATGTCGTATCTCCCCGGCGTCCTCTTCGATCGCCTCGGAGCGTACAAGAGCATTGCGCTCGCAGGCGCAGGTTTGCTCTGGATCCACTGGATGATCTACATTGGGCTCACGCAGTATCCGAGCGCGTTGAGTCCGTTGGTGCTCGGGTTTGCGCTCGTGATTGTCGGCCAGTTAGGTGCGTTCTGCATCTTTGCGTCCATTGTGCCGAACGAAGGACTCTTTGGCGAAGCGAACCGCGGCAAGATCATGGCGATTCTCACGTCTTCGTACAGTTGCGGCGGTGCGGTGTTTGCGTTCATCTACAATCGCGCGTTCAACAACGATGTGCCTGGGTACTTTCTGTTCGTGGGTGGCTTCCTCATCGTGGCGTGCGCATTCGGCTGGTTGGTATTCCACCGCAATGAGTCCCAGCGACGCGATTCCGAGATCGTCGACGCGAATGCTGGTAGCGTACTGACCGATGATCGCGCTCACGATATGCAAGAAGACAATGACGTGACGGGCATGGCGCTGCTCACGGATGTGCGCTTCTGGCTCCTCTTCTTCGCAATCATGATCATCATCGGCGCGTGTCTGTTTGTGATGTCGAACGTCTCGTTCATCGTGGAGTCGCTGCGCGGACCCATGGAACAAGTGCCGCTCATGGTCGCGTCGTTTTCGATCAGCAACACGCTCGCGCGGCTCGCGACCGGCGCCGTGTCCGACCACATGATGCACGAGTACCCGCGTGCGTTCTTTGCAGCCATCTCGGTGGGGATGACCGCGATCACGATTGTCACGTTTCTCGTGGTGCCAGCGAGTTGGCTGATCCTGCCTGTGACCATGGCGGGCGTGTCCGAGGGCGTGATGTTTGGCACGTTCCCCGTCATCATCCGAGAAGCGTTCGGGTTGAAACACTATGGGAAGAACTACGGTCTCATCAGCGTCGCCAATTGTATCGGGTATCCGTTCTTTTTCAGTCCGCTGTCATCGTATTTCTACGAGCAATCCGCAACAAGCACAAGTACTTCAGAGGCGCATGGCGTACGGAAATGCTACGGCGCGCAGTGTTTTCGGCCGATTTTCCTGCTTGCGATCGCGCTTTGCGCCGTTGCGTTCCTGTGCTGCGTCAAGCTGATGCGCATCCAGAACCGGATCCGGTACGAAGCTATTCCGTAGAGACCATGCCTGCGGTTCGCCTTGATTCACGGAAAGGCATTGTGCAGTCTGCGATAATGAAGCCATTGAGTATGGTGATGCCGCGGAAAAGAACAACATATATAGAGAAGAAACACAGCGGCATGAAACAGAGCCATGACCCCATCCATTCGTTATGAAGAGGATTGCAGAAAGAAGACAAAAGAACTTCTTGTGTCAATCCTGAACTGGGCTGCGTGGCGTTTCTTGTTATGATGCGCAGAAGGATCTTAGCGTTGCGCAGGCGTTCAGTGAGTGCAATGCGCATGTAAAGACGCCTCCCGCGATGCGCATGTAAAGACGCCTCGCGCGATGCGCTCAACGGCGGGTCTGTGGAAAGAAAGACACACTGCGCTGGCATGCTTCTGCTCGGTGTGTGGTGCGCTTTTGAAGGAGATGGTGCTGGCAGTTCCAACATCAACGCCAACAAGAAAAACGTGCGGTGGTGATGCCGTCAACACGGAAACGTCTCAGTATCCAATTACAAAGGTCACATTTGCACATAACTAGGAGTAAATATGTGAAGAGTTGCGCTCGCATTCAAGAGGATATGCATATGGAGAGAGTACAGCAATCACCCCTACTTGCTCGAAAGAAAACAAAACGTGGATGCTGTGGAAGAGAAGAAGAACAACTGAAAAAAGGAAAAAGAAAAGTGCGGAAGAAAATGAAGACGCCATGGAAGAACCTCAGCGCGCCGTCTTGAGCTAGTGGGTACTGATGACTGCTGTACAGTGCGGATGCACCTGCCATTTGTCTGTATTTCTATACGTAGCAAGCGCCGAGAGAGCGCTTCCATTCTCGGCGGCAGCGACGACAGCCAGCGTCTCTCGTGGCCGCTCGCTCTCCTCCGCGCAATCACCGCCATTCCAAAGAGCCCTCGCTCCACTCGAGAAAGAGAGCGCTTGAGAAAGGAAAATCTGTCCACAGGATCAACTCACAGTTCACAGGCGTGAGACTCGGATTTCTTTGGCGACAGCAGTGACAAAACGGAGTTGCTCACTCATTTGAGCTTAGCCGCACTTGACGAGATCCAGGTCCCAGTATATATATATAAACAAAAGACAAGATGACGAGAATACAGCGCTGGACTGCGCTTCTCATGCTGGCGCTTTGCGGACAGCAGCAGATACCGACAGCAGTAGCAGCTTCCGGTACGTTGTATGCGTCTCCGATATCTTTTGGCGGTTGAAGTGCTGATAAGATTTCCATACATCTTCTGTGTTTGTGGATGTGGTGCAGAGGATTACGTTCGCGATGACCACACGACGTACTGCTGGACGTTTAATGCGTCTCCGTCAGCTCTGACGCTCTCCAGAGAAGATCTGTTCTCCAGTGGCTCTGGCGCGGAATGTCCGCTTGAGATCACCATCGTGTCCAACAGCACGAGCATCCAGGTGAACGAGTGGATCCCGCTGGCGTGGACCGTGACGGTAAACCAAGCGAACGAGAGCAGCACAAATGGCACCGAGAATGCTGCAGACACAGCTTCGAATGCCTTATCCGGTAGCAGCAGTGGCAGCTCCGATGAGCCCCAGCACTTCGTGATCGTTCATTCGGCGATTCATTTATGCGGCCAGGACGTGAACGCGTGCGATCCGTTTTCCACGCGGTTCCAGAATGCGAACCTGACGATGACTCATGTCACGAACCTGAGCCATTTCTCAAGCAACGACTCGATCACGTTCCGGTCGAATGGCGAAGTGGCGTTCTCGACGCCGGGCGAGTTCACACTGGCGGCGTACCTGATCCTGCCAGGCATTGGACTCAACCAGCGCCACGACTTCATCGCGTACACGACAATTAGCGTGGATGCCGCACCAAATACGAGTGTGCAGGTGGAGTCCGACGACAACAAATCCAACGGTCAGTTCCTGGGCGTCACGTTGGCGCAGTTCATCATCATCACTGCGGGTATCGCGGTCATCTTTGGGTGCGCAATCACGGTCGTCGTGGTGGTCACGAGACGCCGACGGCGGCGGCAGCAGCAGCAGCAGCACGACGCCAAGGTGAGCCAGACGGCGGCTATGTCACCGGTCACGGGCGACTCGCAGCACTTCCGGTTCTCGGACTGGTCCGAGATCTACGCCACGCAGGACACGCTCCCGAGCTCCATCCTCGTGGACGACAGCACCACGATCGCGATCCTGCGCGCGAGTCGCGTCTCGTCGTCACCAGCGTCGTCAACGACAGAGCGGCGCGTTGCGGACTTTACGCGCGGCGGCGGGTACTGGGACGTGCGTCCGTCGGCGTCGCCGATCACGCCGCTCTCGAGCATGTTCTTCGCGCACCACAGCATGGAGAGCATCAACAGCAACTGCAGCGCCATCCTCGCGCACGACGAGCGCGAACTGGGATCGCCCGTCGACAACTTCGTGCCGCTGGAAACGCTCGGCCGCCGACGCACGCGGCCGTGCCACGCCGACGCGCTCTCGGACTCGGACTCGGACGAAGAGGAGGCCCAGGAGATTGAGTTTTAAGACAATTGCTCTGCAACTTTTATGCCATGTGGAAATGTCTGTTGATGAGCTGTATTATAGTTAGGAAGCTTGTTGTTTTCTTTGCATGGTGGTGCCATTTGAATGACGAGCAGCTTCAACTAGCTGCGCGGTCATCACTGCCACTCGTGCCATTGTGACTCTCATGTCTCTATGGTAATGCACCACTGCACATGTCTCTCCTGATGTTCAAGCCAATGTCAGCGTGTGCGGGCGTAACCATGCGATTACGAGCAGTAGTTCAGTTGCCTTCATATCGTGTTCATGACAGCCACAAACCGACACCACTTCCATAAACTTCAGAATGCATTGGCAGGTGGGATTAGTCTGCGAAAACAATACAAGCACCGCCACTCAACACAAGGTGCATCATCACTGGAATCTCGCCGGCTTCCTCTAAACATAGCTACACGCGCGGCGCGACCATTTGAGTGAATGAATGGATAGGCGTGGGTGCTATCAAGCCAACTGCGCATACACCTGCCAATGCGGTCATAACTCCGTCCAAGAGCGGCGCTAAAGAAAGAAAAAAAAGCATGGCTCTAGGAGCCTCATATGTACTCCCTGTCTGCCACACACACAGATCTCGCCTCTTCGCTTGCTGGAAAGCCATTGCTAGAGGAAGCCACAGACTGCGACTGACACATGGAGAGCGGATGAACATTGCAGCTACATCTGCGCGCGTCAGCCACGGGAATCTGCATGCGCTTCTTCTTCCAGCATAGCTACACTCCATCGCATCGAGAATCTCGATGTCTCTCCGGCTTTTCCTCATCTTCGCTTTCCCCAGTGCGGAAGATTCCTTTTCCCTCTCTCTCGGCCACCAACAGTAATAACAATAGAGGTAATCACGACCTTCTGACTATTTTTAGGCACCTTCGTCAGTCAAGCGCAGTCGCTCCTCCCCAGAAAAGAGAAAAAAAAAGGAGAGGCGCCCATCTTTCAGCCTCTCATTGGCTGAAAATAAACACTCTATCTGTAGTGATTGGCTGAAAACGGAGAGTGCTGCTGGCGCATGTCGGTGTGTATCCGGACGCCTGTCTCCATGCCGCTCATTCCCGCAATGTTTATCCGGACGGCCCATCCTGTCCTATCTAGCAATCCCGCCACCCACCACACCCACTGCCACACCACAATCCAACCACTTCGCCCAACAGCAACAGGAAGGAGACGCGACCCCCGCGCCGCACTGCCCAAGCCGCCTTCTAAGCAGGAAAAGACACAAGGCGCCTCTCAGCCAACATGAGCGCGTCGGTGATGGAGGTCAAGGCGCCGCCGCCGCCCGAGAACAGCAGCAGCAACCTGCGCAAGCGCAAGAAAAGCGTGGCCGAGGCGTGTCTGGACGCCGTCACGGAGCTCGAGCACACTTTGTGGTCGTACCGCGACACGACGGGCGAGGAGTGGGACGCGCAGCCCGCGTGCTTCATCACGGACTACCTGCTGGCCGTGCAGTGCTTCGCGTTCGCCGTGTACATCACTCTGTTCGCGACGAACGAGGAAGGCAGCAGTCAGCCGGCGTGGTACCTGATCTACTTTGTGGCGCTGGGCATCTCCGCGGCGTTTGGAGGGTTGCTGCACCATGTCGCGTTTGAAGCCATGCGCGGCTTTGCCGACAAGAAGAAGAAGAGTCTCGTGCAGCGTGCCAAGGTGTTTGGATTCAACTTCAAGCGCACGACGGTCGATGGCTTTATCGATATCTTGTGGCGCATCGTGCTCGGCTTTTCGATTCTCACCAACTTTGCGCTCCTGTCGCTCGCTGCGAGCCGATACCTGAGCGAATCCTGGGCGTACACGATCATCATCGTCGCTGGCACGTGCTACATCGCGCTTGCGATCTGGGCGAGCATCAACATGCACGTGCTGTTCCTGTTTGTCGGATATCTGCCAGCAATGATCTTTGGCGCTGTCACCAGCGCCATGGCGTTTGACTGGGAGTGGAGCCACCCGAGCAACGAGTTGCTGGTGTACGTGCTGAAGCTCGGGAGCGGCCTCGTCCAGGGTCTGATCGTGAGTCCGTCCAAGAACTCGTTCAACCACAACGCGCTCTCGCACGTCATTCTCAGTCTCGCCGCGACGTTCATGCTTGTGCACTTCAAGTTGTAAGCGCGGAAAAGAAGGTGTGGTTCTGTGGAAAGGAACGAACAGTATAGCGTCTCGAAACAGTAGTCAAAATTAGGGAGATGCATATTGAATCTTGTGTTCTCTTCTTCCCCAGGTATATGAGCACCGTCCAGCACGAATGCAAAGACAATTCGAAGAAGAGCAAGCAAAAATGAAATGAAAAGAATCGAGTTTTATGAACAAAAGGTATCATTGTATGCGTTATATCCTGTGGAGCATTGTCTGTGTTATTTACGTGGCAAAGTGCAGCGCAATTGACCCACATGACGAGACTTCATGAGTGGTTTGGTGGGAATTTGTCGGGCGGCGCAAAGAAATTGGATCATCAACCGCGCAATGCCGGCATCGAGGCAGAGAAAGCTGATAAAGAAGTCGGGCGAACGAAGCAGCAGCATACAGACGGCGATGTCGTGACATCACGCACCGATATCCTGCATCGTCTCACCAACCATGAGCTCCGATTGCTCGAGGAACTGGAGCGCACGCGGTCCAAGCTCCAGACAGAATGGCGGCACAAGATCGCCGATTTCCAACAGCAACAGGGTCGATCCAGCAAAGATGCGTCGACAGCAATAGCGGAGCAGTTGGGATTACTCTGCAGTCCTACCAAGACGGACGATGGCGCCTTGAAAGCGCTGATGCGATCCAAGACGCTCGCCCGTCCCTCGAATCAGAGTACCAAGTCCATACTGAAGCACAAGAGATCGCGAAATGCACCCAGTGAAGCGCGCATCGGTGCCAGCCTATCTATTAATGCTGTCGATAGCGTCAACCTGCCCCGACTTCGATCGAGTCTCGACATATTCCCAATTCTAACGACCACTGGCGAGACACCGTTTGAACTGGGACTCGACAGTGAATCTTCCTCATCAAGTCGAAGTCCGATCCAAGGGCAGCATGTGTTACCAATCTTCCGACTTCCGACTGTGAATGTGGTTGGAACCGCGACAGTTCTCGCTCAGAAGGAAGTCGGGATGCTCGAAGAAGACCGTGACCGGAAGGAAGCGAGCGACGCGCTTGGTTTGTCCTTGGAGGAAATTGCGGAGCTCGAGGCTGGATTGAGTGGAGACCAGAAGAAGACCGCGTGGGGCATTCCTGGTCAAAATGGTGGAGATCCGAACCAAAATTCACCTGAACGCAGACTACCCGGGATGCCTCCTAGACAACTGAAACACGCACAGAATCGAAGGCACGATAAACGGCATAAATGCAAAGTCGGCTCTCGAAAATCCTGCGACGGCGTTGTTCGTGCGCAACGGAGTGACAGTTTACGGAAAGAACTGGAATCAGCCTTGACCAGCGTGCAGCACCTCACGCGGCTCGTGAAGGATGACATTGTGTTTGCTCAGAAGATTTGCCCCGCGAACGAGCTACGAACGTCGGTGAGTAAAGGATTGTATCTGCATTTTTTCCTTGAAAGCCTAACACCCCAACTTTAATGCTGACAGATGGATGTATTGATTGTAGCTGCACTTTAAGCGATGGGGACGCGACAAAGTCGAGAACATTTTCCGTCGTTTGCTGTTCAATCTACAGGGCATCGCGTTTCAAAAGTGGAATCAAGTGGTCGTTCAAGAGAAACAGGAGGAGAAACTGCAGACCTACCTCATGTACAAAGGCTCAAAGAAACTCGATCACTTTCTGCTGAATTGGTCGCAGCGCAAGCTTCGTCAGGCGTGGACAAAGTGGTGGTCCGACATTGTGCGCGTGAAGGCACTGGAGCGGTTAGTGGTGGAGCTCGATGCGATCCACGTGATCCAGCGCGCTTGGCGAGGCTATCGCGGTCGCATGTTTGCCTACCTCGTCAAGACGCAGAGACTTTTTGCGCAACAAACTGCGGCAGCGACCAAGATTCAGCGCATGTTCCGAGGGAGCGTGACGAGGAAACTCTTTCTCTTGAAGCAGCTGCACAAGCGTCGACACCATGCTGCAACCAAAATCCAAGCCGCCGGTCGAGGCTACATTGCTAAACGACTTGCGCGACAGAGAAGGATGCTCGAGCATGCGTCAGCGATCAAGATCCAAAAAGTTTACCGGAGCTATCGGTGAGATCTGCTGCCTGGATTGTCCTAGATCAATCTGGTGTTTTGGCTTACTTGAGTGTTTTGTTTATTTGTAGATCCCGTTTGTCGACAGAGTTGAAGCTGCTTGCGCTCCGTGAGAAGAATCGATGGCGCGCGAAAGCAGCGACAACGATTCAGAAGCATGCGCGCGCTTTTCTTGCGAAAAAGTGCGTTCAACGAGCACGCGAAGCCCATGCTGTGCAATTGGTGAAGCTGGCGAGAACGTGGGTGGAGTACTGGAGCGAGGACACTACATCGTGGTTTTACTACAACCAGGAGGTACGAATTAAAGAAATCTTGACGCTGCTTGGAGTAGACAGCAGTGTCAAACAGAACTAACTGTTCCTACTTTCGCTTTCAACTTGTTCTGTAGAACGGAGAGGCGATTTGGGCACCACCACCAACTGGGTACACAAAAGCCGATGGCAACTTGGTGCTTCAGAATGGGAGGATCATTCCTGATCCCCTCGATGGTGATATATCGGAAGCAATGCGAACCCGGAAGGCACCACATATTGGCGGTGACAAATCCAAAGATGATACAGACAATGACAAAGAAGAGCAGCACGCTCATGAACACGATGACGATGACGAAGACAAGCTGTGCGTAGAGTGCGAAGAGGAAGATGCGCGCCGCCGCTGTGACCAGTGTGAAGACATGTTCTGTGATGCATGCTATGAGAAACTGCATCGCTCGAGCAAGCGAGAGAAACACACATGGAAGACCATGGGCTCTCTGCGTTGCATCGAGTGTGAGAAAATGAAAGCTACACGTTGGTGCTACGTGTGTCAAGACCCGTACTGCTTGGGCTGCTTCACGATCATCCATTCCAAGGGCAACAAAGTGAATCATGACTGGACCGACATGTCGACGTTCAAGAAAGCCACCAAGCAGCAGCAAAAGCAGCAAGCCGAAGCGGAAAATGCGCAGACCTACGACGAGTTCATGGCGTCCCATGAATACCAGTATGTGAACGAGTTCACGGCAGACGAGAGCGCACCTCAGGTTGGGTATCCTGCTGAAGGCGAATGGATGACTCTGGTCGACGAAAGCTCCGGCCAGACGTACTACTACAATTCCTACACGGGCGAATCTTGCTGGGCGTAAGAACAGTGCAAAACGATGGCTTACAAATGCATTATTGCATCAAGAACGGAGGTGAATCTGCTTCTCATCTGGGGACAAATAAATACAACAACACTGGGTGCTGGCTGCTGAGCATACACGAGTTAAAGCTCGATGTCTCTCGAGTCATAGTACCCCGTACGTCGACTTGAGATGAAGCTCTCCATGTCGTCGTCCACACCGTCCGAGTCTTCCGAAACCGATGAAAACACTCGCGACGACGTCGCCGAGCAGTTCTCCACGGCGCCAAAGTGCACGTACGAGTCGTCATTTCCATCGGCACCGCTGCGCGAGTACGTGTCGTCAGAGCGGAAGGTGTCTGCGAAGCGAGCGCTCTCAAGGTTGAGCAAGAGACCATCGTTGGACCGCGTCGTCGTCGTCGCTGGGTAAACGAAGTCCACCGAGTATTCTGAGTCGACAAGGTTGTGGGACTGCTTCGCTCGCTTGTTTGCACTATCAGCTGGATTAGTCTTGCCATCAGAGATGAAGTGGTAGCTCGACGTGTTGTCGTACGTGTCATTGAACTCGCGAATGTCCATTTCCGTACGCTGCGTATGACGTGGTTGCTGCTCCGCTGCGTGGTCCGTGCTCGTCAAGTACCGAGGGTACGGCGATGGACGCAGGGCGCCAAGACGCTCGCTTGATCCTCCGAGCCCTGGGATGTGGCTGATGGCGCTTACGTCCGAGCTATTGCCGTCACTATTGTGGAGCGCATTGAGCGTCTTGTCAACGGGGCGGAGCGCTCGAGGCTGCGTTCCCCCATGCGGGGTGAGTGCGGATGACGCAGCGAGTTTGGCTCGTCGCCTTTTCACGACCACCGCGATCCCGACAAGCACAAGTACAGTGACGATGCCACCAACGATACCGAGGATGAAGCCACTGGTGCTAGACGAAGACGACGATGACTTCTTGGCACTGGCATTCTCGTCGCTGCTGTTGGATACAGTCTCTGGGGTTGAGCCCGCAACTCTCGACACAGTGACAGTAGAAGCGTTGTTGCTAGCTTTCTCCTTGACCGTGATGCGCTGGTACACGGCGTAGTCGAAGCGCTCGTTGCTCGTGTTGGCGCCTGGTAGGATGATGTGCGCGAGCACCGAGTAGATACCTGTGCTGGGGAACAGCAGTTCGTTGGTCGAAGTGAACAAAATGGTCGCATTGCTGCCGTTGCCAGATGGGAACGTGCCAACTTTGTTAGGTGTGTTGTCCACGAAGCGCGTGCCCATGCGGAACGGGTCGCAGTTCGAGCCAAACTCGCACGAGTGCACGTTGGAGTGGATCACGTCGACGAGTTCACCCGAGCTCTCGTCGGTGATGCGGAACACGGAGCCCTGCTTGATATTGGAGCTGTTGCTGAGCCGCTCTTTCTCGAGCGTCACGGTCCAGTTCACGGCCACAAACTCGCCCGCAGTCACCTCCTGAGACTCCAGCTGGAGAGTCATCGAGATCGAACACGCCTTGGCTTCGCCCGAGAGCACGGCGTCCGTCCACTGCGGCTGCTTGACCGTGTACGATGTCGGGATGCGCCAGCAGTACGTCGTTTTGCCGTCATGAAGGAAACCTGCGGATATGAAACAAGAGGTCAGCTCTTGATATGAGAATATCAAGGCAGCATGACAGACAAACGTACTGGATGATAGCGCATTCACGTGGACGGAGCTCCATAGTAGGGATACGACCAAGGGGATCGCACTCGCAATGCGCTGTGGTGATGTCTGCGTGTGCATGAAGCTTGGCGCACAAGGAGCTCTTGATCG
The DNA here is from genome assembly GCA_006386115.1 of Globisporangium splendens. Taxonomy (NCBI): domain Eukaryota; phylum Oomycota; class Peronosporomycetes; order Pythiales; family Pythiaceae; genus Globisporangium; species Globisporangium splendens. The sequence continues at coordinate 12,571 of VFIW01000063.1, read as the reverse complement.
AACGCGGCAAAAGACGAATTGATATGAGGGAGACAGTGGCTGGCTGGCAGCGAAAGTGCTCACTGGAGAGGAAGTGAAGACTCCGGACGCGCCTGTCCTTCCATATCACCCAACTGCTTGACAGCGCAGCAAGGGGACCGTGAGGACTGATCTCCATGTTCAAGAAAATGCAAGAAGACCTCATCTAAAGCAGACCCGAACGGGATGCGCTGCAACGGAGTGTACCCAGCGAAGCGAATCTACTGCCGCCTGTTTGAATCGCGTAAACTTCTATAGGATGTTATTTATATGCAATGCTGACCTTTGTCATGGCACATACGCATTTTAAAAGGTCATATCAGTCCACATTTGCATCCGCTTCGCCACACAATTTTATCATTCCCAGCGAAGTGACCTCAACCCAATTGCACGCTTGAAGACGTTTGAAAGCCACGAATTTGAGCGACGCATTGGATTTTTCGCAGTGATATATTGATGCAGACGCATGAAAATAATGATTAAAGCTCCCAAGAGTCATGCGGAAGTGTGTGTACGTTGCCACCGTTGTCCGACAACAGCATAGCGCATTAATTTGCTGCAGCCTGCTTCAGAGGTTGCCGTAGCAGGTTCCATGCAAATCGCCACCACCAGCCAAGTGGATTTTCCTAACGATATCAGCCGTTCGATTTCACTTGGCAGTCCACCAACCCATCGACGGCGAACACGCGCGAAAGCTTCTCAATGAACAACCCTCTTGCATGCCGTCTTGTTGCACACTTGGGTGCCTGTGCGTAGTGAAGCAGCACCGTGCATTGGTGGTGGAGGAGCTTCATTGCCCAAGGCAGCGTGCGCTTGCGGGTGCACAGCTTCACTTGTCAACACAATGCTGCAGCAGCTGTCGTTGCTGTCAGTCGAAGCAGCAAGTCCGATCTTTCCTCTAATTAATTTGTCCCGAACAGTACTTTTGTCAGCACTTGTCGACCATCACTCTCTCGCCTTTCCTTCTTCTCCTTCTTCTTCTTCTTCTTCTTTCCGATCTGTGGGTCTGTCCATAGAGAAGGCGCAAGAAAAGGAAGAATTGGTTGCCGAGTGTGCAGTGTGCGCGCCGACAGAGAAGAAGGACGAGATGGCGTCACCACGACCGCGTGCTGCGTCTGCAGGTCTTCTGCATGGCGATGCGGCTGAAGGCGCGGTGTCGGCACTCGGACGCTCGGTGGAGACGGACGCGGGCGAAGGGCTCGTCGTCGTGAAGCGCATCGACTTTTCGCCCATTTGCGCGCACACAAAGGATTTCGGTGATAATAGTGATGATGGAAGCGATAATGTTGCGAGCGCTGGTGACGCTGTGGACGCTGCACCGCTGTTCTATGATCCTGACCTGAAGATTGACGTTGCAGGGAGTCTGCAGGTGATCGTTGGCTTCCAGCAGGCGCTGTTCACCACTCCAGGCGATGAGGTACTGGCGAATATTAGCAGAAGGCTGTCAATTACTGGAGATACGAAGGGGAGAGGATCTGATGCGCTACTACCTGGAGCTGTTTCTGCTTCGTCGTCGGTGACAGTGGTGTTGCAAGCACTGCAGCTGCTCGATGATGGGTCGAGTTTGGATCTGGACGATGACGAACGCATTACGGACGTCAAGTGGATCGGCAACGAATACTTTTGCGCGAGCTACACGTCTGGGGTGATTCGCATTTTCAACCATGCTGGAAAGCTGGTGTTTGAGCAGGTACATAAGCAATTTGCTGGTGCTTTTCATGTAGATACTGTATGCTTCTGTTGTTGAAACGTATTGTTCCGCGGTTGCGTGCAATTTAGAAATTCCACACAGTTGCCATTACGAAGCTCGACGTAAGTCGCAATCCTGCGACGGCAGTTGGCTCACGCCGCATGGACGCTGCAGTCCAGAACAGATCCCGCGATGAGGACGGCGAGCTGTGGATTCTGTACGAAGATGCCACTGTCGCAATCATCCAACTATCGGAGCTTTTCGCCAAGATTACCTCAGTCGTCTTCGGTTCGTGCCGTCGCTAGGTATCTAACGTTGTCTGTTAGCGGATCTTTGCTAACCTTTCGCTCCATTTGTGTGCCACTTTGAAGGTCCAGCACAAGCCAGCAAGTTTCGAAAGTACCACCTTCGCGATCAGTCGGATATCGTGAGCGCCGTTCCTTGTGGATCTGTTCGTCCGACCATTTTCCAATCTCATCCGCGCATTGGGGTTTGCACAATCATTAGCGCGGGTTCCAGTCCGTTCTTGTCGTTTTACCATGCAGGAAATGATCAGAATTCGATCATTCACTTGGCGCATATCGCAAGCGCCATGGCAAGCCGAGCAGCGGGAGCAGTTTGGTCTTTCGCAAAAAGCTGGGGTTGGAGCTCAGCAAGCGAAGAACAGCCACCAGTTGATAGTGGCGCTGTCGATGATGCCGCGGAGCATGTGGCCGCTCCTCTCGGGAGCATTCGATCGATCGCAGAGGACCAGAGGAGACGCAGTCGCTGCCTTGCTCTCAGTCCAACAGGTCGTCTTGCAGCCGTAACAGACACTCTTGGTCGGGTTTTGCTGATCGACACGTTGCGCATGATTGTCATTCGAATGTGGAAGGGCTACCGTAATGCACAATGCGGATGGATGCAAGGTAACGAAGGCAGCGATCGCCCCCAAGGCTTGTACCTTGTCATTTATTCCGCTCAGCGAGGCATTGTCGAGGTTTGGCGAGCACGGTATGGTCCGCGTGTGTATAGTTTTGCAGTGGGTGAAAACGCGAGATTGTACACAATACCAGACGCGTCTGGGAAGACGGCAAGGTGCATTGTTCTTGCGACTAGCGCGAACGGAACGTCGGAGTTAATTGAGTTGAAGCCGAGCATCCCGAACTTGTCAATCCTGATGAAGTACTTCACGCAGAACAAGCTCCAAGAAGAGAACTTCCTGCTGCACCAGATCATCGCGGGGCTTCACGCGTTTGTGAAGAAGAAGAAAACCGACAAGCACCATGTCCTCGAGCAAGACTTGATTGTTCCATTGCTGGATGACATAGCAAGTTTGTCCTCAACGACGACCATTGAAGCGCTGCTGGATGTCTTGATTAGCATCGAGATGATCTGCCTCAGTCCGACACACTTGCTCAAAGCGCTGGACAAGATACAGACGGTAAGGTCCATCTCCGCATTTGATGATGTGTGTGCTGAGCATGACTAACGTAGTTTGCGCAATGCAGGCACTGAAGCGAGGAATGTCCTCGCACATACCAACAGGGCCAGAACTGTCACTCCTGTGGAAAGTGTTGTGGCAGCATCGTATTATCTCAGCGTTCATCGGCTTGCATGGGGTAAGTAGTGGACTGAAGCACCTGTTTTGTTGCTTGTACCTTGTGAATTAGCGACTTAGCTCGTCACTCGTAGGAGTTTGAGCGATCAAAGCGGATTGCATTGTCAAATGTTGAAGTCTCGAAGGCGTTGCTCAATAAGCATGAAGCTAAGGCAGTAAAAGAGTCTGACAGCGCTCTAGAACGAGTTTACCCGTGGCTCGAGTTGTTCCGTCGTGGTGGAGTTGCCCTGGATGACGAAGCATGCATCAACACGCGTAAAGCGTTTGAAAGCGTTGGGAAGCTGAACGCGTGGGAGTTTCTGGAGCTATTTTCAATGCCATTCAGTGATCCTGAACTACCTCGGCGACGAGATATACTGGCGCTGTTCAAGCAAAATGAGAAGAGTGAAGACTTTATTCGTGAGACACTGCAGACGCTGAGGGTGCCAGTATTTCGGAAGATCACTAATAAATTCCAACGGGATACTTTGCTGGCGCTGGCATTCACTCCAATCCTATCGAGTGTGTTCGCCGTTCAGGTATGCGAGAACATGTGGGAGTGGAATTGCTTGGACTCTGCTTCACTTCTGTCTTGCTTTCGTTTTGTTTTCAACAGGAGCTGCAACAAATTCACGCGACAATATTTATGAACCACGAGACCCACACGGACATGTTCCTGGAATGGTTCTTCTCACTGCCGCTTGGAACAGTTCTTACGATCCCGCCGCCAAATCTGTCGTCCTCGCTTCAGCGATGGCTTGGGCCGTACTTCACTTCACCCGACACCAGTGACGATCTTGAGTCTGAAGCGCCTGATAGCTCGAAGAGTGAATTTGCACCGATGGGAGCTTCCTTGCGTAAGCTCTTCCCGTGTTCTGTACCGCTGAAGAAAATTTTCAGTGCGTGCTGGAAAACCAACAAGCTATTCCATGCTTTCGTGTTGTCGGTGCATTGCGGGTGGGGTGAGCGGCAGCAGGCGACCCGACTGGAAGACAATACACTCGGTAAATACAGCAGCGCTGGCGGTGGTGTGCGCTGGTCAATTTTGCAAGATTCTATTGCACACGCAGTGCACTTGTCACTACGATTGGGGAGAATGGGACGCTTGTCAGTCGAAGCTGTGGAGAACGTGGACGAGATTATGCGGACGTTAGCGCTGATGCAGCTGAACGATGGAATCGAGTCTGAGGATGCGGCTTCGATCAAATCGGGTGCATCAAGCGGTAACCTGACAGCAAACGCAGATTTAGATCATTGGGTCGCTGAGTTGGAGCATTGCCGGAATGCGGCTCAGATGAAAGACTGGCAAAGTGTGTTGTCCGAGTTTCCTCAATTTGCGAGCAAAGATTCTTTGTGCTGCTTTCGAGCTGTCTTGCTGTGCACGGCATGGAACGCAGAGCGCTCGGACATGCATCAACTCGATGACGCGTTAGCAGAGGTCGACTCTCTTTCTCCCGTGAAGTTGAAAGCGGCGATGGCGACGCATATATGGGAGAAGTACATCCGCGTTCACGTCGTGACGCTCATTAGCTTTTGGGAAGAAAGCGCTGCCGGGCGAAAACCACAACGCGGTCTGCAGCCTCAGATCGCGCGACGATTCTTTGGGATTATCAAGAACCTGTTGATAATTCTCGTGACTGCGATAAACGTGCATCGATCTGAGGCAGCAGCTTTAGCTGGTGAGAACGATGTTTATGAAAGTGATGCAAGCGATGACGAGGATGGCGAATTGCCCCCGATTGAAGACGTCGAAGGTGAAGAAAAAATACGCACACCAGAGTACCGAATGGAATTCTTGACGCAGAGTCTTTCATGGCTGTGCCTGGCGAAAGATCTCCAGGGTGCATTCAAGCGACGATGGCCGCCTGCACACGATTCATCGAGCCTGATTCAAGGGCTGGCAAAGTTCGATGTACAGCACATCTCGCTCAGCCAGATAACGGACCATTTGAGCCTGATTTTGCTGCTCGACTCTTTTGCGGCGACGACGGTAACCCCGGTCTCAATTGTGAAACTGTACGCAAACCATGGCCGCCACTTGTGTCGCCCTGATTCGTTCCTAGCAGCCCCAGGTTTACTTCCAGTCACACAAAAGGAGCATGCAGGTATCAAGCAGGAACGGACGCAGTTTTTGAAGCAGCTTCTCCGCCATGATGAGAATCTCGGCATTGCTCTTGCGGAAGCGTTTGGTTTGTCGGTCGACATGATCCGTGAAGAGCATATCTTGTTCTTGTACCAATCTGGTCGAGACGAGCATGCAGATTTGTCCGTGGAAAACATGAAGTCTCCTGAACGGCTTGCGCTTAGGCTGGGTTCGATTGCTCGAGCGCGACTCTCATTGATCCTCCAGCGGATGAAAGCCGAGCCGGATTTCGCAATGCTGATGAGTATCCTGCCCGCGGATGTGTTCATGTGGGTGGTGAATGAAGCCCAGCCGCCTCTCGTCGCTGACCCGCAAGTGCAGAAGCTGGATTGTGCGCCGTCACTCACTGGGACACACTATCTGTTGCTGAAATGCCTGGCGCTCATCCCGCCGCATTGCGAGGAGTTTACGAAAGTGACCGAGATGTCCGTTCTGGTCAAAGACATTATCAGCCAAGTGAAGCAGCACCCGTCGCTCACGAAGTGAGTCCAGAATGAGTGAGGGATAGAAAGAAAATAAAACCCACATGCATGCCATTGCCATTATATTAGAAGGAGAAAGAAGAACCAAACGTTTACAAAGGAGGTGCAAGTATACAACTTTGTCTGTTTTCTCTAGTGAATGCGGTAGCTCTGCATGGCGAACTCGGTCTCACCCTCGCGCTTCCACTCAATCTCAACATCGAGGAAGCGCGGGTTCTCCGCATTGCGGCGCACCCACCATTTGCCCGCCAACACCTCGCCCTGGCGAACGTGGAATGGTTTCTCCACGTGGAAAAACACCTGGTGCCAGTGCGTTGGCGTGCCTTCGACGCCCGTTGTGAAGTACTCGGGGCGTGAGCAACCGCGCTCGAAGCCAATGTCAAAGCTCGACACGAAGCCGTGCATGGTCGCGTCCTTGGCAAAGTGAAGCGTGAAGTCCGAGTGGAAGTCCAAGTCGTCGTACTTGACGTGGTCGATGTCAATGTTTTGCAAGAGCGCGCGGTCGGTGATCACGTCGCTTGCAGGCACGTCCTCGATGAACGCATCACGGATCGAGATCTTGGACTTGATCGCCTTCATGTTGAAGCCGTAGACTTCGTCCCAGAACTGGACGCGGTCCGTCGAGTCCTGGATGCCCTGGATGTGCATCGAGCACTTGTCTGGGAACAGGTAGCCGCCTGGCGCGAGCCACTTGTCGCGCGCAAAGAGCACCGTGTCCAGCATCGACTCGTAGAGCAGGCAGTAGCCCATCCACTCGGAGATGATCACATCGACCTTGTCCACAGGAAGCTCAATCTCCTCGACCTTGCCGCGGATGATCGTGATCATGTCGCCAAAGCCGTTGTCGTTGACAATGTCCTGCGCCACGATGCCCATCTCACTGCGATCGATGCCGATCACCTTGGCGGCACCTGCCTGGGCCGCAAACATACTGAGGATACCCGTGCCACAGCCGACATCCAGCACCACTTTGCCCTTGAACAGCTCTGGGTTGTTCAGGATCGCATTGCGGTACGCGTCGGTACGGATCTTGTCGGTGATCATCTCGCGGTGGATGCCCACGTGTGAGTACGAGTCAAAGTAGTACGTGTCGTTATCGGTAGCAGGCACCACTGGCTGCGACACATCATCTTCCGCCACAAAGTCGTGCACCAAGCGCGAGTACTTGGACATCTGCAGCTTGAGCTCTCTGTTTTCGCGCTCCAGCATCGCCAGTCGGTCCGCAGGGTCCGCAATGGCAGCCGCACTCGATTCCGGTACCTGAGTGACAACATGATCGGTCTTCTGCTCTTCGTCCTCATTCCCACTGTCGTCGTCGCTGAAGTCGTCGCAGTCGAGGCAATAGAGCAACGGGTCGTCCACGAGCACTGGTTTCAGGAACTGGTCCTTCTTGAACGCCGCGTCGCCTTCGCTGTCCAGCACCTGGTTGATCTGCGCCACCGACACGCCGTCCAGCGTCATCTGGCGCAGAAAGTTCACCAACTGGATCGTCGCGTACGTGTCGAGCTTGCGTGCCGCGATGTGCTGCTTGAGCGAGAACGAGTGCGCCGCGTCCAAGTGCGCGTGGAGCGCGTCCTCGTTCGAGAACTTGTCCGCGCAGAACACGCACGCGAAGCTCGCGTCGTTGCCGTCGTCCACCCAGTCGTCCCACGTCTCCTGCTCTCCGTCGTCCTCGTCGCGCAGCACCACAGGGTCCGCCATCGTTGTCGTGTGTCTTCTGGCGGCTGTTGCAATTGCAGCAATGTCAGTGGATGAGGAATGGATGGCTTGTCAATTGGCTCGATGGCTGACCAATCGCTGCGTTCTCGTTGTCGACATTGTAGACAACATTGTCGAAAACGAATGGAATGACATCGAGAATGATGCCATTTGCGACATTATCGAAAACGTCGAAAAATACTTGCAATCTTGACACAAGTGAGCGTGTGGAAAACGTCGACAAAAGAATGATTTCGACTGTCAGGAAGCCACGTCACAGTTTGTGGATCGCCCCATTGCGAAGGTTGCCGCGAATGAAGCCATCGGCGCCAGATGGTTCAGCGGATCGTACGATTGACTGACGCAGCGCCAGTGTAGTCAGTCGACAGTGAGCGTCGTCGCTTCATTATTGTTCGTATGACAGCTGAAGTTCGCTTCTGCTGCACAAAGCAGATGTGAGCCAAAGATGGTTGCTTTTATATTGGAAAAGGAAGGAAAAAGAGAGATATGAAGGTGCTGAAAAGATAAAAAGACCTGCTAGATTCGCTTGAGCTATTCGCATTTTCAGTATTTAACGGACCCCTCCCCCCGCGCGCATGGAGAAGGAATTGCGGCGTCGAGAGCTCTTTCTCGGTCCACGTACGCCTCAAAATGAACGCCTTCGTGTCTGCTTGGGCTCATTTTACAACGTCCACACGAAGAAGGAAGGAGATCTGGAGGAGTCTGGGGAGCTCTTCCAGCCACACACACGCACACAAAAGACCACGAGCAGGCGCCAACTCCTTAGTTGCAGCAGCCGTCTTTCGACTGGTCCTGCTGCTCGTCCACGCGGAACTTGGATCCGTTCGCGACATCTAATCTATCGTGCTCGCTCTCGGCTAGTCGCTTCTGGATGTCCACGGCGATCGAACGGAACGCCTCGTCGATATTCAGGTTGTTCTTCGCACTCGTCTCGAAAAATTTGATGCCAAACTCGTTCGCAAGATCTTGACCTTGCTTCGTGCTCACGACCTGATCGCAATAACGGAATACCAAACGATACGTTAATCGCCTTTCGTCATTTTGGAAAGTAGCCCGCTCTTAAGGGTAAACAAATGGCAAACGTACCCGCTCGGAAGGATCAACGTCGCATTTGTTCGCGATCAAGATTTTGTTCACGTTGGAAGACGCGTTTTGCTTGATCTGCGTCATCCAGTTGCGAATATCTACGCGAAATAAAGCGCCGAATACGTAATCCCAATGAATTAATAAAAAGAAAAGAGAGCGGCAAAGGTGTCTTCACGCCGCCATTCTGGCGGGGAAAGCAAAAAACAAAAACGTACTCTGGAAGGAATGGTCGTCCGTGACGTCATACACCAATAAAATACCCATGGCACCTCTGTAATACGCTGAGAAACCCACACAGAATTCAATTAGCAAAGGAGAAAAAACGGAGATCGATAATGAAACTAAGCGCACCTGTTGTAATCGTTCGGAAGCGCTCCTGACCCGCGGTATCCCATATCTGAAGCTTTATCCGCTTCCCATCGACGTCGATCGTCTTCACCTTAAAGTCGATACTGCATCCAGCATCCCCCCCCACAAATACGCGAACGCGCACAGAACGACCGCACACATTAGCACCATAGCAGCAGCACACGCACATCTTCTACATTCTTCTCATGTGAACACGTACCCGATCGTCGTGATGAACGACGTCGTAAACGAGTCATCCGAGTACCGCAGCAGTACGCAACTCTTGCCGACACCTGCATATTCATTTATACGTTCCAGCATGCGACACGATAGCATGGAAAAAGAAGAAATCAGTACATCGACCGACACCAACAGAACGCATCAGCTTCTGTCGGGAGGGGACGCATACATCACGGTACAATCAAGGGGGAGAGGGAGACGCACCGCTGTCGCCGATGAGCAGGAGCTTGATGAGCAGGTCGTACTTGCTGCTGTGCTGCACCATGCTGCTGCTGCTGCTGCCTCTTGTTGTCGCGGTCCGTCGTCACGTGGAGAAGTGAGTGAATGCGCGTCTGCTTTTGGCCAAAAGTCCGATACAAAACACGCCAGAGAGAGAGAGAGAGAAGAACAGAACAGGCAATGTTATTTAACCTTTCTTATCATGTGTAAACTTTCGTTTACGCCCCTCGCCAAATATTAACTGAAAGGGTTCCTTTTCAGTGACAGAAAGGTTTAAAAAAGAGGCACCAAATGCAAAAAGAGGGTATCTGCTAAGCAATTATGGAAGGGCAGGAGAACCTGAGTTTTCGCTTTCTTCCAGTTGGCTCACGAACCTTCAAGCCAAAACAGAAAAGCAGCGACTATGGCACTGACTGCTCGCTGGCATCTTGTACAGCAAGACACTACGAGGCTCATAACATTTCTCACAGCACAAACAAATCGAGGAAAACCAAAAAGAAAGCAATTTGCCACAGCTGAGAAACGCATTGCTTTTTGTGATTACAGAGGAAATCGGATACCGAAACGACAGGACATGAGAACGAAACGAGAGACAGAGAGAGTCTCTCGTCTTACAAGTTCTTCTGGCGCTTGAGTTCGTTTTCGACCTCTTCTTCTGGGGTCACGTCGTTGCGGTGCACCAAGTAGCGAAAGTGCTGCGCCGAGCGGATCTCCAACTCGAACGAGATCAAAAACTTCTTGTCGATCGGGTCGATGATGTGCAGGATGCGGTACTGCTGGTCGCGGTTCGCCTCCGCCCACGTGTCGCAGCGGTCGAAAAAGTGGAAGTTGTTCCAGTTCATCTTCTCGTTGTACGCAATGTCGTAGAACTCCTTGAAGCGGTCGATGTGGATGCACAAGTGGTGGCCGTCGTACTCGCCCTTGTTGTCGCGCTGCGCTTCCTGCTCTTCGAATACGATCGTCTGCAGTGGACCGCAGTACACGTGGGTCGTGAACAATTCGGCGTTGGCTTGCTTCGTGATCACAGTCTTGGCACCGAGGTAGTACTCGAAGAAACGCGCGATGCCGTGTGCAATACCTGGACGCACAGGGTAGAAAATGTAGGGCATGCCCTGCGGAACAGCTTCACGCACGCCATCACCTGGCAAGAAACCACCCAGCGACTTGTAGATCGACCAGTAGTGGCGCGGCGTCACGAGCAAGCGAAGTTCATTGCCGTACGGGTCGTTCGCCTTGATGTGGTCGTACTCGCTCGGGTCGAGTACCGTCTGCCACTTCTCGCGAGGGTAGTCGATCGTGGTCTTGCCGCCGCGGTTGATGCGCTCGAACGCGAACTTGGTGCCCTTGAGCTCGTCCTGGACGCTCGCCAAGCTCTTCTCGACGTCGTCGAGGCTCGGCACGTACAGGAAAATGCTGCCGATGATGCACTCGTTGTGGTCCTGGCCCGTGAACAGGTGGAACTGGTTGCGGCCGAAGTTCGCCCAGAAGTGGTACGCGAGGCGCGGGTCGCGCGAGCACTGCAGACCCTTCATGTAGAACGCGTACGCTGGCACCTGCTCCGAGCACTTGTCCATGTTGGACAGGTTGATGTGCTCCAGGATCTTGATGTTGCCGCTCTCCTCCTGGAGCTTGAACACCTCCTCCTTCGAGAGCGTGATCTCGGCCTCCGTCGTCGCCATGGTGATGAGAGTCGAGTCCTGCGGCTTGAAGTGCGCGGCGCGCTGCGAATTACGGAATGTGGCGGCGCTGGTGGCACAAGATCGGATGGCTATCAACAGAGACCAGGCAACTGCTGTGTGTCTATACCACAATCGAACCTTCCGATTACCTCACTCTTCGATACGATTTATGTGATTTACTGTAGCGAAATAGTCAATCTGAAAAGGCAGCCAAATAACAGAAATGCGCTGCTTTATGACGAGATGAGCTTGTTTTTACGTACGGTATGGTCCATATTGCAGGATACACAGGTAAAAGTTAATCAGTTTCACCAGTGAACACTTGAATTTGGGTTTGTAGCCAATAGGATCGTCGAAAAATGCCAGCGCATTCAATTCCACCTGCTGGCCTGTTTTTGTTCTGAAAACAGGAAAATGTTGAAAGACAGTGTTCTACTAAAGTGATGTGTAAAGAGGAAATTTGTGATATTGTGGAGTGTGTGTAGGTGCAGTAGGCTTGCACGAGTTATGAATGCCTGCAGTGAAATACAGGTCATCACGACGCCAACTCTTTAACGGGCTTCGGTTGCACGACTAGGGCTGGCCGGAACCAGGTGATCAGCCCGGTGTTATATTGAAGCGAGTAGATTTCGTAGCGGACGTCGTCCAGTGGACCGACCGCGTAGCCGCTTTTGTGGACTGTGAGCGATGTCTGGAGCGAATCTGGAGGACGAGCGCAAGGACAGGACACGGGGGTCAAGAGACGCGATCCGTGTTGTGTTGTGCGCGTGTGCGGCTCGGCTCGGCTCGTGGAGGGGAGGGGAGGGGAGGGGCGACATGCATGGTATGAACATGTGTGCGCAGAGGGGGTTGTCGGAGGCTGTGGGAGGTCGCGGAGGCGGCAACGCGCGTGGTGTTGTGTGTGAATATGGTGTGATGTTGTGTGTTGTGTGCGAGGTGTGGCGTGTGTAGCGCGTGTGTTGTGTGTGTGGTTTTGAATGTGTTGTGAGCGTGTGGGGTAGAGCGAGTATATTGCTCCTTTGGCTCAGTTGAAAGGTTGTCTATATTACTAGAATTAGACGGAATGACGACTCAATCTACCTAGCTACTTATAGAAACTACTGATTTTCAAATAAATATACAATACACTTGATAAGGTACTGGGTCTAGCGAGCGGAGTCCGAGCCAGAGTTCAGTTAGCTAGCAACTAGCGCTGGAGGTGACGAACTTGGAACATTGCGGGATGGGTCGTCGCAAAGTCTCCAAAAGGCGGATACTTCCTCATCTTGGTAAGCGCCTTCTCGAGTGATGCTCTCGCCGCCGCCGTACCGACACCTCAGGTTGCACCGGAAGTGTGCACTCGCCGTGGTGAAGATGACCAGCAGTGCT